>CAUYRT010029774.1:0-14203 GCA_963574885.1 Lepilemur ruficaudatus
ACTTACTAACTATTCTACTTATTCAAGCCTATACTATGGAACACTTAGTACACTCCAGATGGGAGAGCTATGCCTAGGGGCAGTTGCTATGTCACTAAGGACCCCAGTGTTCTGGGCAGCAAGCACATCCCCGAAGGCTCCCGTTTTCAGAACAGCTCCCCACATAATTCCCCATGCTAGATCACTGCCCTGCCTGGATGCCCTCCTCACCCTTGGGCCCTGATACCACCAGGCCACCCCCATACAATGGACACCCTCCTCACCCTACCTGAGGTGAGGTATATATATGTATGTATGTGTGTGTGTGTGTGGGGGGGTATATATATATATATATATATACACCTCTGTTTATATACCCAAAAGAATTGAATGCAGGGTCTTGAAGAGAGATATGTACAACCATATACATAGCAACATTATTCACAATAGCAAAAAGGTGAAAGCAACCCAAGTGTCCATTGACAGATGAATAGATAAACAAAATATAGTATATGCATACAGTTGAATATTATTCAGTTTTTAAAAGGAAGGAAATTCTGGCACATGCTATAACATGAGTGAACCTTAAGGACATTATGCTAAGCCAGTCACAAAACAATAAATACTGGCTGAGCATGGTAGCTCATGCCTGTAATCCCAGCACTCTGGGAGGCTGAGGTGGGAGGATCACTTGAGGTTAGGCATTAGAGACCAGCCTTAGCAAGAGTGAGACCCCATCTCTACTAGAAATAGAAAGAAATTAGCCAGACAACTAAAAATAGAAAAAATTAGCCAGGCGTGGTGGCATGCACCTGTAGTCCCAGGCTGAGGCAAGAGGATCACTTGAGCCCAGGAGTTTGAGGTTGGTGTGAGCTAGGCTGACGCCATGGCTCTCTAGCCCAGGCAACAGAGTGAGACTCTGTCTCAAAAAAAAAAAAAAAAAAAAAAGCAAATACCGTATGATTCCTGGTGGTTGCTAGGGACTGGGGATCAGTAGGGAACGGGGAGTTGTTTAATGGGTAGAGAGTTTCAGTTATGCAAGATGGAAAGAGTTCTGGATATTGATTGCACAATTGTGTGAATATATTCATCACTACTGAACCGTATACTTAAAAATGGTTAAGATGGTAAATTTTATATTATGTGTATTTTACAATTTAAAAAAAAATGGTTTCTAAATGCTAATAGCCCTTACTTAGAAAAGTAACATGTTGATTATTACAAGTAATAAATTATCAACTTGTGTTTTAACAGTTCTGCGTTTTCCAGTTGGTGAGCACTGAGAATAACCGCTATAGTCTAGATCACATTTCCTCACTATTCACTTCTCAGGTAGGTTGAATCATCCTTTGCGTATCACACAAGTACAAGAAAAAGAAGTGTTGACTAATCTCACTATGGTGTAATGGATTTGTAGTCTTAAAGTGGAATATTTCATTATGTGTGGAAATAAAACTTCATTTGGGTTTTACCAGGTTCGTGTGGTATTGTGTTTTATTTTTATGCCTTTACCTCTCTTACCAATACAAATTTAAGTCACCATGAATTACTACCTTTTCTTTATTATTTTAACCCTTTTTTTCACATCTTCTTCTAGGAGACACTAATTGATTTTGCCTTAACCTCCACGGATATTTGGGCCCTGTGGCATGATGCTGAGAACCAAACGGTTGTGAAATACATCAACTTTGAACAGTATGGATCATTTAACATTGTCATCCTACCACACTCCAGGCAGTTTCATGCTAAGAAGACAAGAGCTTTTTATGTAGAACCAAGTCAGGGGTTTTCATTTGAAGGATTTGACCCTGGGTTTGCCTGTCATTACTATCTTCTGAAATACTTCTTTTGCATTTTGTTTTATTTCTTACGTTTTGGTTTCAGGACAAAATGAGAATTCTTAGGATTGGACTAAGATAAAGAAAATACCATATTTCTTGGGAGAGAGAGCACATATCCAAAATACTCCTAATCTAGTTTTCTTTATTTCTAAGCAAAGATTATTCTTGATACCCACAACTTCCAAAAGACACTGCAGCCTCTTTGTGTTTTCCGTTTTCTCATAACATCGTGAGTTGGGAAATAGACTGGACAAGTACAGTGCTTCTCAAATTTTTTAAAAACAGGAAGCCCTTTTTTCCAAAAGATGACATATAAAGTAAAATGAGTATTTTATGAGTATAAAATTATAACATAATTTAATATGTTGATAATCATATTTGGTATCTAATATTTTTAAAGTATATTAGTTGTTTGTTTTTGTTTTTGAGATAAGGTCTTGCTGTGTTGCCAAGGCTTTGGAGTGTACTGTCACAGTACCCTTGAACTCCTGGGATTAATTGATCCTCCTGCATCATTCTCCTGAGTAGCTGGGGCTACAGACGTGTGCTGCCATGCCCAGCAGTTTAAAGTTTTTAAATAGTTACAAGTATATTTTAAAAACCAATGTTGAAGTAACATTTGTGTATCCCCTATAGAGAAGATTCCCTGGACCACTGCTTAAGAACCACTGAAGTAATTGAAACTTCTGGGTCCTTCATAACCCTAATGTCTAGGGTAGAAATTAAGAATGATTGCCCCCAAACCACACCTCAGAAGATAACAGAGTGTTCCTTATAGTTAGCAGTCAAGCAAAGTGGTCAAAAAGCACAGGCTCCAGAGTGGGAGCAGGGTTGGAATTGTGCTTGTGCAACTTACTAGCTGTGATGCACTCTAAGCCTCACTTGCCACATCTGCAAAATAGGAGTAATATATCCTTCAAAAGTTATTTATCGTAAGGCCTATGTGAGTAATATCTAGAATTGCATCTAGCATAATATCTAGCAAATATTAAATGCAGAATAAAAGCTATTATTTGTAGATTTATGTTTAGACTTTTAATTTCAGGAAGGTACTTATAAAAACTTGATAAGAATACTTCTATAAAAACTAGACTCTGGCCCAGCACGGTGGCTCACGCCTGTAATTCTAGCACTCTGGGAGGCCAGGGTGGGAGAGTCTCTTGAGGTTGGGAGTTCAAGACCAGCCTGAGCAAAAGTGAGACCCTGTCTCTACTGAAAATAGAAAAATTAGCAGGGAGGGTGGTATGCACCTGTAGTCCCAGCTACTCGGTAGGCTGAGGCAGGAGGATCACTTGAGCTCAGGAGTTTGAGGTTGCAATGAGCTATAATGATGCCACTGCACTCTAGCCCAGGTGACAGAGTGAGATTTTGTCTCAAAAAAAAAAAAAAAAAAAAAAAAACTATGCTAAGAATAAGTTTGAAACATTTTTAATGGAGTAGTTGTAGCAGGGGTTCAGTGATGGGACCCTCCCTGCCAAGATACTGCCAACAACATAAGTTTCATTTTTATGTATCATTTCTGTATAAACTGATGGACTTTTTTTTCTGTAGTAATGTTGCAGGACAGTGGAATCCAGTTTTTATGCAGCCTCTGCCAGAGGAAGAGATTGTCATCAGAGATGATCAAGACCCCAGAGTAAGCAAATGCTTAAGTGTCATGAAAGGGGATGATTTACCCTGATCATTATTTTAAGAAGAACCAATTGTATTACTCAGAACCCTTTCAGCCACAGGTGACAGACAGAAACCCACCCAGAACTGACTCACGCTAAAAGGAGAATACATTGACTTGTGTAGCTGAGAAGTTCAGTATGACCTGGCTTTAGCAATGGCAGGGATAATGCCTTCAGGGCTCAGTTTCTCACTTTTCTCTAGTCTGCTTTCCTCCATGTTAGGTTTATTTTCAGGCAGAGTCCCTCCTCCCCTGGGTGAGCTTGCATGCTGTGAACTTAGTAACCCCAGAAGAAAGAAAGTAGCAGCTCAGTCCCAGGTCTTTGATGTGACACTCACTGGCTTGGCATGGGACACATGTCCAGCCTAGGCCTTGCTGTTGCGGGAACTGGTGAAGTCAGTTGAGTATGGGCAAGGGGATGGTTCCCCAAAGAAAGATAAGGGATTTGTTAGCAAAATGAGGGGACCCGGATTTTGGGCAGGCACAAAAACTTAGGTGTCCACTACATCAACAATGTTGATACATGTGTATAAACTAGAAATAAGACAAATTCTGATAGAGGTGTATGCTGTGAAGAAAATAATTTTAAAAGGTAATGAAATAAAGAGCACAACAAGTTAGTCTCCACATTTTTCAGGGACATCCTCTAAATGGATAAATGGAAGAAAATGATTTCAGTTGATGCCTTAGTGTTAAAATGAGATTAAAGGCCGGGCGCGGTGGCTCACACCTGTAATCCTAGCACTCTGGGAGGCCGAGGCGGGCGGATTGCTCAAGGTCAGGAGTTCAAAACCAGCCTGAGCAAGAGCGAGACCCCATCTCTACTAAAAATAGAAAGAAATTAATTGGACAACTAAAAATATATAGAAAATATTAGCTGGGCATGGTGGCGCATGCTTGTAAGTCCCAGCTACTCGAGAGGCTGAGGCAGAAGGATCGCTTGAGCCCAGGTGTTTGAGGTTGCTGTGAGCTAGGCTGATGCCACGGCACTCACTCTAGCCCGGGCAAGGGAGTGAGACTCTGTCTCAAAAAAAAAAAAAAAATCACTGGATAAATATAATAGTAGCATAGAGATAACAAAGAAAAGAATTATTGAACTTGAGGACAGATCAAGAGAAATGATCTAATCTGAAGAAGAGAGAAAAAAATATTTTAAAAAATGAGCAGAGCCTCAGAGTCTTGTGGGACAATCAGAAAAGCCTTAACATTTCTGTCATTAAATCCCTGAATAAGAAGAGTAAGAGATGAATATGGAAAAAATATTTTAAAAAAATAATGGCTAAAAACTTCTCAAACTTAGTGAAAAAAACATAAATATACGAATTCAAGAGATTCAGTAAGACCCAAAGAAGATAATTCCAAAGAAAACCATGCCCAGACACAACCTAATCAAACTTCTGCAAACCAAAGATAAAGAGAAATCTTCTTTTTTTAAAAAATGTTGTTTATTTATTTATTTAATTTATTTTTTAGAGAGAGTCTTGCTCTTTTGCCCAGTCTGGAATGTAGTGACATGATCATAGCTCATTGCAACCTCAAACTCCTGGGCTCAAGTGATCCTCTTGCCTCTGCCTCCCAAAGTGCTCAGGTTACGGGCATGAATTACCATGCCTGGCTCAAGAGAAATCTTTAGAGTAAGAGAAACAATACATGTTACATAAGAAGGAACAACAGTTCAAATAACTGTGGATATTTCATCAGAAACCATAGAGGTTAGAAGACATTGTAACATCTTTTCTAAAAGAAAATAACTATCAACCCAGAATTGGTTATTTAGCAAAAAATATCTTTCAGAAATGAAGGCAAAAGAAAGATATTCTTGGATGAGGGAAAGCTAAGAGAATTCTTAATCAGCAGACATGCTGGTTAAATTTTCTGAATAATGGGTTCCAATTCTTCACTCCCCTATTAAGAAATGCCCTGTAAATTCATTCTTCTCACTGAAGGGAACTGAAACCAGAGGGAAACTTGGAACTTCAAAAATAAAGAAAGAGCAACAGAAATGTTAGATATCCGAGTAAATATAATAGACTATTTTTCTCTTCCTGCATTCTTTAAAATATATGATTGTTAAGCATAACATTGTCTGACAAGGTTCAGTGTATATACATTTAATACACAGGACAACTATAGCATCAAGTGTTGTAAGGCTTCCATGTTTTATTTTTATTTATAGGTAAAATATTAACTTTAAGTAGACTGTGAAAAGTTAGATATGTATGTTGTAATCCCTAGATCAATCGCTAAAAAATTGTGTAGAGAGAGATCTAGCCAAAAACCCAATAGATAAACTAAAATGGAACACTAAAATATATTAAAATAATCCAAAAGAAGGAAGCACAAAGGAAATGGAGAAACAAACAAACAAACAAAAAGAGATTACAAACAGAAAAATAATAAAATTGTAGACCTAAATCCAACTACATCACATTTTACATTAAATGTAAAGGTCTAAATATAGACCTTAAAAGACAGAGACTGTCAGATCCCAATAATACTATTAAAAAAAACCCTCTTAAGTGTCTATATAATCATAGTCTAAAAATTTTCCAGAGTATATGTTGTCTTGATTTTCCATTCAATATTTATCAAAAGCCCAGTTTTTAAAAGTCATGTTAATTGTGATTTTCTTGATGGGATTACCCTCCTTCTTGAGATATTCTCAAATGATCTCTGGATCAAATGAAGTCATCAAGGAACTCTGTGTCTAGCTTATACCCCTCTTCTCATTTCTCCTCACCTGCCATTAGGATTACTTTTACTAAATCGCTCTCAAGCTTTATAGAAGATCATTAAGGGAAATAATCCCTCAAAACACATCTTTATATATTTTACAATTTTATTCTGGAGTTGTTATTTATTATATCACATAGTGTTCTCTTTAGGAAGACACCAGGAAGAAATTATTTATAATGCTTGAAACTTCCCTCAGCAAGACTCTTATTTCCTCATTGACACTGGTATTTGTGTAACTTACCAGGTTTCCCAGTTTCTATTTGCTGCTAGGAAGCTCCAAGTACTTCCCTGTAATGTTGAACATTCCTACAATAAAGATCCTATGATCATGTGAGTGTGTGGAACACAGGGCTAAAGAAAATTAGGTTGTTTTCCATATTCTGTGACCTCATTAATACTCACAACCAACTTGGAGGTTGGTGCCATCATCATGCCAGTTTTATAAATGATGAGAAGACTGAGTCCTCAGAGAAGCTTGGACCACTTGCACAAGATTTTCCAGTGGTGTTGTCAAGATTGGGACATAGGCCTGCCCTCTTCAATGTGCTTAGGGAAAGTGTTTGCTTCTGCTCCATATCCTCCTGAAGACACTCAGGGTGGGCGGGGGGTGGCAGTCCTGAGTGCCATCCCCAGTGTCCCCTTCCCACCTCCCAGGCACTGGGTAAGTCATGTGTCCCTGCTGCCCTGAAATGCAGTGTGTCCTGTGCTTTGCTCTGGCCAGTGGAGCATGAGCAGAAGAGTCCGGTGCTTTGGGTAGGAGCTTTAAGAGCCAGTACACAATTCACCGTCTCTGTCTTTCCTTCCAGTACCTTCAACCAGCAGGCTTGAGATGGTGCCCATCCTCTCGGCTTCACTGTGGTGAGCAGTGGAAGGAATATGAACGAGAAAAAAACCAAACCTTTGGTGCTTTAAGCCACCAAGATTTGGGGCTGTTGGTTACCATATTCTATCCTGATACAGTGGGACAGCTTTACTTCAATTTGAAGGGTGGGGCAGCTGAGGGGAAGTGACTTGCCCAGGGCCACTCAGAGGGTCCTTGGGACCAAGGGTGGGGCTTTACCTGGGGGAGAACTTTTTGATTCTCCCCAGGGGAGAGAGCAGAGGTGGCTGGAGCTCTGGACACACTCCCCGGCTGCCTCTGGGAAACAGGTCCCTGCTCCCCTCAATAGTGGTTTCCATGTTGGGAACAAGACAATGACTCTCTGTTCATAGTAACTCCGTGGCAGCCCGGGGAGGGGAGGGGGATGCTCTGGAAGCTGCACTCTCAGGGGGACCAGATATTCTAGACTCAGCTCTGCAGCAGGCAGGATTGCACCCAGCCTCTCTGTCCTGTGTGTCCCTCTCACTTGAGTGGCTCCATTTGTCTGTGTCTAATGAGCCTCTTCCCCTCATGAGTAAATACTGCCCAAGGAAAGGCTGTGAAACTCATCCACCATAGGGTGTGCATGACCGATGAAAGCAGGAGGAGGGACCGCTATGTTACACAGCATCACTGTGGCAGTTGCTGACTGATACACTTGATACACTCTATCCAATATCCATTTTCCCTTTTCCTTCATATGCAGAAACCTGATTTTATTCTGGGCAGTCATGTGCCTGGGCTGACTATGGGATGTGAACAGTTGGGGAGTACTCCTAGGAAAGCTCCCTAAGGGGGTCCTCAAGGGCAGTCTGCGTGTGGGAGCTGCTTGCATTGCACACTCGGTACCTCGCACTTTGTGCTGCCCTCCCAGCCTCGCCAGCACTGGCAATGCACAGCTCTGAGCCATCCGGGCGCTCTCTGGGCTGCCCGCAAAGACAAGCCTTTGGTGCAGTGTGTGGTCACGGAAGATCCTCAGAGGGCATCCAGGCTGCTTTTTAAAATTATGTGGAAATAGAGCCCAAGAGGGGAAGAAAATCATCTCAGTACCCAGTGAGTCAGATGCAGAGCAGAACCTCCCCGAGTCTTCCTGACTCACTGAATCACAGGGTGCCGGCTGGGGCTGGGGGGCCGGGGGCAGACATGGGGTGGGACGTGGTTGGAGCACTGGGTCTACCATGGCTGTCTGGATTCCATAGGGGGCTGGTACCGAGGTCGCCACACTGCAGGGACTCTGTGTGGAGGAGGATGCCGGAGGGTAGCTTCTAATTAGTCTCAGAACCCGGGAAGACCCCACCTCCCTCCAGGTCCCACCCCGAAGAGCTTGGCCGGGCTGGAGGCAAGTAGGTCAACAGGAAGCCCCTATCAATTCTTCATGTACGATTTCAACCAATTCCCCTCCTGTTCAGAAGATCAGCCAAGGAAACCAGCACAGGTACCTAGGTTCAGGGCTGGGGAACATATGTGGAGTGGACATTGCTGTCCTCTTTACCGGGTCAATGCACCTGTCCCCTAAACTGACGGACGTGCACGTGGCTGCTAAGGGCTCCTAGCTGTGCCTTTCTCCAGAGAACTGCCCTCAGCCCAGAAGAGCCACCTTAATTAGAGATGCTTGGTTTTATACATCACTTACACGTCACCCGCCCGCCCACATCCCCGGGACAGCCAGCAGCCAATGACTAACTGCTATCGTGGTATAAAAGCCAGACCCCTGGCCTCAAGGCGAGACTACTTTGGTGTTGCCACCCACATTCCAGGGCTCCCTGTGGCATCATGTTAAAGCTAAAGGTGGTAAAAACCACCTCTTTCCTTAGCTTCGTCCCTTGTCCTATCTGCTTCCTTCACTCCCTTACAGATTTCTCTCTCCATCAATAATTCAGAAAGAGCTGGGCACAGTGGTGCATGCCTGTAGCCCCAGCTACTCGGGAGACCGAGGCAGGAGAATCACTTGAGCCCAGGAGTTCAAGGCTGGGATGCACCGTGGTCACATCTGTGAACAGCCACTGCTCTCCAGCCTGGGGAACACAGAGAAACCCTGTCTCTTAAAAAAACACCCAAAAAAACACTTCACTTGCCCAAGAGTCCTGATATTCTTCCAAGGTCACATGTGAGCTTCGATGCTCTCTTCCGCCTCCCAGATCCTATGTCCCCGGAGAGAGCCGCGGAGGGCTCTAAGCTCAGCAGCAGGAAAAGTTTGTTCCAGTGAAGACAACTGGAGTTTCTCTAAACACAACTGCAGTTTCATTCTCTAACACGGTGCTGTTCCTGTGAGCCCAGAGAGATGCGTAAGCAACAGCATTGATCAAATACTGATCAGGCATCGACTACCTGTCTAGAAGCCACTTGGCACTGTGGGACCCAGCGGGGCACAAGAGAAACACAGTTCCTACCCTGATCCTCCAATTTAGGTCGAAAGGCATCTCAGACCACCCCCCCCCCTCCAGTTTCTTCTGGGGCGGCCGCGTAATGATGATCGATTGAGCGCACGAAACCTTTGAAATGCTTTTAATTTCTTTTAATGTATGACAGTTACGCCTGAGTTACAGAGGAAGCGCTTACAAGCAGCAGGTAGTTAAAGCAAATACCGGTTTCTCTTTCTAGTCTACTACTCCAAATAGCTGAATAAATTATGGTGCGATTATATTTAGACACACACCTCACGCCCGCGCACACACACCCCGCTCACACCCTCACGCACACCCGACTCACTTCCGCATGGAGGGAAACGGCCGTGAGTCGAACACAGAAGCAACGGAGTTTCGGTTCCTAGGAAGAAGGAATGATCTAGAGGACCGTGCAGATCTCGCCCAGGTCGCGGATTGGCCGCGTCAGAGCTGACGGAAGAAGCATCACGTACACGGAAGTCTCGGAGCATCTCAGGTTGGCAGCTGGAGTGCCCCCATTTGGTCTGGGTGTGGTGGCTCTGTGGGAGGGGAGGAGAGAAGACCTGTGCACCCCAAAAAGCACCCAAGAGTGAGGGACACCTTCAGGAGCTTCATGAGAACATCCACCTGAGAGAGGCCCCAGGAAATGTCTTTTTAGTTGGGCAATCATGGAATTTCACCGCGTTCCAGGATCCAAATCTTGCAATGCTTCGCCAACTCCATCGAAATTATTGGTCCGAGTCTGGGACCCAGGACAGGTCCCAGGTTCTCAAGCCACAGTCAGACTGGAAATCTAACCTTTTCCCTTTTCTCCTGGGCAAACCTCTCTCCTCATTCTCTCCTTCCCTCCTACCCCCCCTCGTCACCTGTTTCCTCTGCTCTCTCATGCTCCTCTGGCCAAAGGACAGCAAAGGTAAACCAAGTAAAAAACAATTTATAAAAGCATAGCTTGGTTCTTACACATCACTTCTTTTTTCATAGCAAGAGAGAAATACCAAACAAAAAAACAAAGCAAGAGGAATGAAAGAACCCAAAAGAGGCTGGAATGCATCATCTGAAACACACGTTATGAAGGTAGATCCCTACAGATGGTCCCTGGCACTAGCACGACACGCACTGTGGGGTTTTCTCTCCTTTTTTAGTATATATATATATGTATTTATAAAAGGTCAACTTCCTATAAACGAACAGCACACCACCACATCTCCAACTAATGTACAATGAGCTCAGAAGAGGGGGCCCCCCCATAGAGAGAACCAACAGCTACTTGTGATAAGTTGGAAGAAGCGTCTCTTATTTTGCTACGGACTCTATTTACAGGGATGAACAGGGGCTGTTCTGGGCCAGCCTGGCCACGGGAATTCCGGCCTTCTTCCTCGGGCTGTGGCCAGCCCCAAAGAGACGGAGGCCTTGTGCCTCTTGGCCTACGTCATCTCTCTGGTGAAGTTGAGAGCTGCCAACACACCAAGTCTGAATTTTGTAGACCGAGTTGGCTAGACACGTTAATACATGGGATTTTACGGAAAATCTGTGGGGTCAAGGGCCTCTTTCTGAGGGGGGTGTGGCCCCTTGGGGAATAAGTCCCATTTTCTACCAAGATGGTGGCTTGGGAGAACTTCAGAGGTGTTGGACGGAATGAGAAATCATTGGTTTATTCCCAAGCAGGTCTCGGTGCCATCTCACCGTAGAGGGCAGATATTTGGGATTGGTCCTAGCCTCGGAATGTCACCTCCTGGGGGTGGGGCTGGGCGGTTTTGAAGTCACCTGCCTGAGACCTTCCCCCCGACTCCTGAGTCACATAGGGTATAAAGAGACTCAGAGACTTTCTGAGCCAGAAGGATTGACCGTTCAAGGAATGTGCGTGAAGAATGTGGTTGGTCCTCAGGAAGAGCTGCTTTCTGCTGGGACAGCTACAAAAGCAAGGGCTGCGTCACCAGGTCACCATGGTCCTCCTTTTGTCCAGAGCTTGAAGAACCGAAGGTCTCCCACGGTGGATGCTCCAGTTGAAACCTTGTGTAGCTGGGTCACATGTGTCTGGGTGTCTGCTGCTACCAAAGAGGCTGTTTGTCCCCAGTTATAGCGGGTTTCTCTAAACCAGAGACATGAGCCACCCTGACTGTGGTGTGGACAGGCTTGATATTACCAAGTCCGAAGATGAGAAAACAGGCGGGCATTTGTCACAGAGGTGACATCCACGCAGACAAATGTCCTAGCATCTTGCCAACCCAGCTCCCCGGAGGGAGCGGAACTCAGGCTGAGTCCCCAGGCAGCAGCCCTGCCCTCGAGGAATGTGTTGTCGGCTGAGGGCAGGAGGCACAGATTGAGCAAGGAGGTGCCTCGTATACCAAGTGGGGACGAGCCATTGGGTCCCACGTTTGTGAATTCAGTGCTGTGTCTCCCATCCCAAGTCCCTTGTACTCAGCATCACCTGACAAAGGTGATCTGAGTGGATCGCAATGTCAGTGACGTGAAGATGAACGTAATTGTGATAAATAGCGAAGGTGGTGAAAAGTCCCAAAAGGCGGAGTGATTGGGGGCTTCACTCGTCCCCCCAGGGCCCCAGCTCTCAAGGGAGGATGGACTTGAGGAAGCCACTGGAGTGGTCAAGGAAGGTGCCTTTCCCTCTTCTCCGGAGCCTTTGGCGTCTTCCTCTGCCCAGGGGTGGCAGCTTGAGAAATGGCCACATCTGCCCCAGCCCAGCTGTGCCGGATCAGGAGACAGAGGCCTCTTGGCCAAGAGTGAGTCAACACTGAAAGATGACACTCTGGGTGGGAGAGTGACATGCCCCCACTAAAATGCCAAGGGGACTCTGTGGTCTTGTCTGTGGGACAAGCAAACCCTCCTCTGCATCTCCAAGGGAAGCTCTCTGTACCCCCAGCAGCTTAAAGGGGCTCACAGGAAGTCCCTGGAGGACTGGGCAGGGCCGGCTGCGGGCGGGTCTCTGGGGAGGATTTGTATGAAATCTACACTCCCCAGGGTGTGGACGTGCAGGCAGAGGGCTGAAGCCTTGGGCAACAAAGGCTTGCAAGCAAAGGGTCCTGGTACGAAAGCCCCTCTGGGCCTGCCTGATGCTCTGCATTCAAGTCTCCTCACGACTTCAACCCCTCCCCATCTCACCCCATCTCGCTAACAGGAGCCTGAGATGTTCCACAGGCTCCCCAGGCCTCAGATCGGGGGGCCAAGGTGGGACCCTGGGCTTCCATCTCCAAGCCCTGCTTCCAGATGCCTGAGTTGGGTCCTTGTACCCTGGGCCCACATGGCCCTGCCCCCTGGGTAAGCCTCTTCCTGGGCTTCCCAGTCTCCTGCCTGGGCCAGATTCCCCCCTACACCAAGCAGAGGTGTGTGGGGAGGGTCCTGAAGTCCTCCAAATTCCTGGGTGGCGATGAGACTGTTGCCCTGATGACTCCCCTGGGAAGACTCCAGGGCCTGGGTCCCCTCTGCTAGTATCCCAGTGTGCAGAGGAGGAAGGGGTGGTGGTTCTGACGTGAGCCAGAGACCCAGGCAGAGGACCGGCTCCCAGCACTTCCAGCTGAGAGCAGCCAGGTGTGCGTCACCTCCACCTCTGGCCAGGGCACCCACTGGAGTCAGGTCCAAAGGGCTCCAGGAACTCAGCTCAGGCACCATCCTCCTCTGGGTGCCCAAGGTGCTCTGTTCAGTGAGCCTCAATCTCCATGCCTGAGATGGCACTGAGACCACAACAAGACTTGGAGGGGGAGGACTGCAGGCTGGCCAGAAACCCTCCTGGGGAGGGGGTGAAGGGCAGACTGCAAGGCATCACTCTGGACCCCTCGCCACAGGTGAACGACAGGCCACTGTCCACCTCCGGAGGGCAGGTGTGAGAAGGGGATGGGCTCTTTTCCTGGCCTGCTGGGACCTCGGGGGGATGAGGGGACTGAGGCTGGGAGCTCAGGGGTCAGTATGGGTTGGACCGGGACCTGGCTGGGGCAAGTCGCCCCAGGGGCCCTAGTAGGCCTGGCCAGTTTCCACAGGCAGGAGTCCCAGCACAGCGGAGTGTTCCCCGAGCTTCATGCGCCGCTGTGTGGAGAGGCTCACGTTTTTGGCCAGGTAATCAACAGCAGCTGGAAAAAAAGGGAAACTCTTAGACATTGAGGTTCTTTTTGTTTACACTTCCTTTTATAACCCACATCTGTCCATCCATCCATTCATCCACCCCTGCGTCCATCTACCCTCTGTCCATCTAGCCATCTGTTCTTCCACCCATCCACCCATCCATCCACCCACCCATCCACCCACCCATCCACCTCATCCATCCATCCACCCATCCATCCACCCATCCACCCATCCATTCACCCCATCCATCCCTCCACCCATCCATCCACCCATCCACCCATCCACTCACCCATCCACCCATCCACCCATCCATCCACCCACCCATCCACCCACCCATCCACCCCATCCATCCATCCACCCATCCATCCACCCATCCACCCATCCATTCACCCCATCCATCCATCCACCCATCCATCCACCCATCCACCCATCCACTCACCCATCCACCCATCCATTCACCCCATCCATCCATCCATCCATCCACCCATCCACCCATCCAACCACCCAACCACCCCTCCACCCAAACAGCCCTCCAAACAACCCAACCAACCAAACAACCAACCAAACAACCAACCACCCAAACAAAAAACCCCAAAAACCAACCAACCAACACACCAACCAGACACCCACACAACAAACCCAACAAACCGCCCAGGAAACA
>CAUYRT010029775.1:0-121715 GCA_963574885.1 Lepilemur ruficaudatus
GACTGATTTGGTCAATTTCACTGACTAACAAATTGAGTTAACAAATAAATAAATTCTAGCTTGCTTTGCAGATGAAAAAGATCTGACAGTATTCAATAAAGATGGATGGATGGATAGGTGAATGGATATAAGAATTGAGGATGAGAGAGAGAGAGAAAGAAAGGAGAGAGAAAACTTCTTGCTAATAAAATCTATTTCAAACCCCTTCTGACCTCAGACTCTAGATTTTAGCTATCTTGAGTCAGACTCACATCACCCCCAACTGAGCTCCAATCGTGGGGGATGTCATCATTCTGGCTCTACTTCCCCCCATGGCCAAAAGTCACTTAGGATGTTTTTTGATTATCTGCTGGGCTTGAACCCTCATAGAGGAAAATGATTTGTAGATGCAGAGTGTGTGGACTTCGCCAACTGGAAGGGAAGAACAATGTAAGGGAGAAGCAGCGAGATACCATAGAATTTGATTAAATCAGGAATCTCTTAAAACAGCCCCACCTAAGGGACACCCTGTGCATTGGTGATGGATGGGTGTCTGAGAAGTCCCCAGAGCTCCAAACAAAAGACCAGCACGTCCATGTTGCTGAGGTCCCACTGTGGAAATGTGTAGAGGCTGTGCCGTAAAA
Organism: Lepilemur ruficaudatus; assembly: GCA_963574885.1. Lineage (NCBI taxonomy): Eukaryota > Metazoa > Chordata > Mammalia > Primates > Lepilemuridae > Lepilemur > Lepilemur ruficaudatus. Next base: position 624 of record CAUYRT010029775.1, read on the forward strand.
TAATGTGATCATTCTCTGAGCATTTCCCTGTGTACAAGGCAAATCATCATCTTACAAAGCCTTGGTATCATTATTATTCCCATTTCATAAATACAGAAACTGAGGCAAAGGGATTAGTTAACTTGCCCAGGAACACACAAGCTAGTAAGCGATGGAGCCAGAGTGAGACCCAGTGATAACACAGACAACCAACACATAGTTCCTGTCTTCAAGGTGCTCATGGATTTGGGGAGCAGAGAGATAGCGAAACAAAGCCAGTGTGAGATAATAGCTAACATTTTTGAGCATGTAATGTGCATCAGACACTGTGCTAAGCCCTTTTCATGAATTTTCTCATTTACAGCTCACAGCAGCCAGATGACCTAGGGACCAGACCTAGTTTACACACTAGAAAACCAAGCCATAAAGCAGCAAGTCAACTTGCCTAAAGCTTCACCGTTGGTCGTCAAGAGCTGAGATATGCTGTGGGAGAATACTGGGGATCTGGAAAGCTTTGGAGGAGAAGTGACCCTGAAGTTGTGCTTTGGAGAACAGGTGGGAGTTGGCCAAGAGGCAGGGGAGGACATTCCAGGTGGAGGGAACGGCCTCTGCAAAACATGGAAAGAAAGGATGAGAGGTCAGGTGATGTTCTGGCAATGCAGGTGGTTCCTAATGACTTCAACTTCCTGCATTAGGTGGGAGGTGACAGGAGGAAAAGCCAGAGAGGTATGGGCAGAGTCGTCTCATGGAACATGTCACACATCATGGAACAGAGAACATAAAACTCAGGCACAGACTGAGAAGGACCCGCAACTTGAGCTCTGAAGTTACAAGGGAGGAAGAGGTGGATTCCCACAGGATTAATCTGGAGAAGCTTCTTAAAAGGTGAGCTGGGACTCCGAAAGAACAACCAACTGCTCATTGTAGAGAAAAGGAAAGAATATAGCCAAAGGCACTCGGTTTACCACCCATGGAACCACATGAGACATGAGGAAGTCCCTCCTCATCTCATGAGAGCCCACACAGGGAGCAGGGCAGGGACGTAACATCGTGCTGTGTCCTTCCTGCCCCAGATCTCTTCATCTCATGAGCACATTAAACTTGTGCCTCTCACAGGCAGGGCTAGTGTATAAAAATAGGGGACAGGCTGGGTGCGGTGGCTCACACCTATAATCCTAGCACTCTGGGAGGCCGAGGCAGGTGGATTGTTTGAGCTCAGGAGTTCGAGACCAGCCGGAGCAAGAGCGAGACCCTGTCTCTACTAAAAATAGAAAGAAATTATATGAACAACTAAAAATATACTAAAAAAAAAAATTATCTGGGCATGTTGGCACATGCCTATAGTCCCAGCTACTTGGGAGGCTGACGCAGGAAGATCACTTGAGCCCAGGAGTTTGAGGTTACTGTGAGTGAGGCTGATGCCATGGCACTCTAGCCCGGGCGACAGAGTGAGACTCTGTCTCAAAAAAAAAAAAAAAAAATAGGGGACAGTGACAAACTAGCAACCAGATACCTGTGGTATCTATAGAGTTTGTTCTAAAATATCTGTGGAGTTTAACTGCCTCTACCTAGGATAATGTCATGCTCTCCAGGAGCTAGATGCTTATGTGGATTATTTGGGGACCACATAGAAGGCTACTGAACACATTACAAGCCTTCAAAAGGGTGTAACTTTCTCCTGCCTCCAAAGTATTTTTGCTGCACAGGAACAGTTGACCCCATGTTGTTAGGTTTCCTGACTTTTCAAGAAAAGCATGGGCACCATGTCTGGGGTCTTCCTCTGGGCTGCCTGGAGAGGCAGGCCTTCTCTGGACTGGTCCCTCCGGTTTAATACCTATGCCCCAGAGAATGCTACCTTCCTGCCTGTCTTCCTTAGAGAGCTTGGGCAAACTGACGGCCTCACCTGTCTTGTTCATTGTATTACTCCAAAGAGGAAGAGGGATTCAGAGATGTGCATGCAAGCTGCCATATTCCCAGAATTCCCTGGGAGTGATGCAGGAAGAGAGCAGGGAGAGGTCCGGGTACAGGCCAATGAGGAGGGAGGGGCAGAGGAAGAGTGGTAGGGGTTGCCCCACACAGATATGACCCACTGCCCAACATTGCCAAATAATTGGCCTCCTGGACAGATCTCTGGCTGCTTTTCATGCCAAACAGTACAACACAGATCTCAGTCTAACAAGATGAGTCTCATTGTCTAATTGTTTTCATTTTGTGAGTGTCCACACACTCCCCAACTGTCATAAGAGTCTCAAGACTACACAGGATTTCCAGACTGGTTTCCACCCTCCCAGAAGTTCTGAATCCTTCAAGTTAGTACATGTCAGTGAGTCCTGTCAGATAACAGGGGGAGAAAAAGTGAGAGGGAATAAAGAAATCAAAGAAGCAGTAGCCCAACAACGGTACTGTATTTTTCCTATTCAGTATTGATTGCATGTCATTAGCTGTTGGATGTCTTCCACCTTTTCACTTCAAAATTATTCCAGGAAGAAATGAATATTTCTTAGTAGGTGATGGAGATCATCAAATGTACTTTTGAACTCTTCTAATGAAAGACAATTACTTTATGTTGCCTTAGGCTCTTTCCAACCAACAGAATCTCGATGTCAAATTCTCCAATTAAAAGGGACATTTTTTGAAAAAGACTAATAAAAACTAGAAAGAATAAAGTAAGTTGAGCAACCATGCTAGCAATCAGAACTTCCTATCCACTACCATGGCAGCTACTGCTGTGTAGTAAAAACACATGGAGGAGTCCTGAGGCCTGGGTTCAAGTCCAAACCTGCCACATGAGCCCTATAACCTGAGTAAATCATCTGCCCCAATGAATGGCAGCTTCTTCACCTTTCAGATGATGGATTTGCAAAATATTTAGCAGTAAACCACTTTTCCAATAAATCTTATCCAGAGCTCCAATGTATTAAGAGCATCTATTACAGGTTGAACCGTGTCTCCTCCAGAAGAGATATGTTGTAGTCCTAACTCCCACTACCTCAAAACATGAGGTATGTGAAGACCCTATTTGGAAATTGGGTCTTCACAGAGGTGACCAAGTAAAATGGAGTGAGCCCTTTCAACAGAAAAGAAGCCAAACTCTGTAAAATAATTAAGAGGTTTATTCTGAGCCAAATTTGAGGACCATGGCCTAAAGCCATGCCCAAGAACCCTTGGGCAAGTGAACTCGCTGTGGCTGGATTACAGTTTGGTTTTTTACATTTCAGCGAGACAGGAATTATACATAAAGTCATAAATCAATACGTGGAAGACATACATTGGTTTGGCCTGAAAAAGTGGGAAATCTCAAAGTGGGAGCTTAGAGGTTATAGGTGGGTTTAAAGACTCTCTGATTTATAACTGGTCAAAGAAATGAAGCTTTGTCTAAAGGGTTGGAATGTTTTAAGTTAACATAAGGAAGTCTATTAATCAGAGGCAAGCCACCATGCCTCATACAAGTGATAATAATTCAACTGAGCAGCAATCTTGGAATTTTGTAACTCCTATTGTATCCCAGAGTGTTGGGTAAAGCCCTGTGAAGCCAGAGAAATAATAGTGGCTAACTGTAGAGAAATTTAGTGGAGATGTAGGATTAGCACATGGAGCCACTGTGTACTATAAAATATTTTTATTGGTATTTAGTCTTGCCATTATTATTGCTAATGATTATATTGAATAATTACCAACTGTTGTTAATTACTTAAAACTAGGTGCCTAAAGCAACCTCTCATCTTGCAGAAAGTTGTCTTCTTTCTTTGAACTTTCTAAAACCTTGTTTGAAAACTTGGAAGAGGAGACCTATCCCAGCCACACATCTGAAACCCTTCTTTTCTGTTGTCTTTACTGTTCTTTCACCCCCACCCCTCCTTGTTCTGCCTGCCAATCCAACTTTCCAGTCATTCTCCCCAGCTCTTGCTGGCTGCAGAGTCATCCTTTAAACAGCTCTGAGTTGGTATCTCCTTTCACCAGAATTCCTGCAGGCGTGGAGTACGTGCTGAGCATCTTCCTTTTGACCCTCTTAAAACTCTAAGGGGATGTTTCCGACACACTTGCTTTGTAATGCAATAAGAGGGCACTTGTGGGTTCTTTTTATTGCAGTTATGCTGATTTTTAAAAGCACCAGAGTGAAAAGGAAGGAAAGATAGTAAAATGTACATGTACCTAGAAGCTCATGGAGCACGTTTGCACATGTCCTTGCCAAATGTTATTTTCAAAACCTGTCTGTGCAGGTCTGAGCTGTGACAGTTTGGTAAATCAGGGTCAGAAGGCAAAAAATCAGTTTGTATCCTCATCATACAATGTAAATTACATATAGTATATACATAGAAAAAAATCCAAGGGATGAGCTTTCTGAAAATCATTCATTCTTTGTTTACTCTGATTATACAATGGGGAATTGTATGCTTTAAGCCATTTCAATTTCTTGAATATGCTTGCTCCAAAAAGCACACTAGAATATGTTGAAAACAGATTGCTAATGAATTTAGACAAATATTCCCATTCTATTTTCTACATTTTTACACATTTTTTGGCTATATATTTATTAGTTAGGACCATAGCAAGCATTAATTCACCGACTATCAGAGATAAGAAATATGTTTCCCTATAATAATAATAAATCAGCCAGAAGATTGTGGGAATTATACTACTGGGAATCTAAACAGAACCAAAATCATTGCAAAATTATTTTAAAACTATCGTTAATTATTTATGTGATCATAGATCATGGCTTACAGAAGGCCCTGATAAAATTGTTCAACAAACTATGTAGGTTTTGTGGAAAAGTAGTAAACCTTAATAAGCTTAATAAGTTAGCTCAGAGTGCTCCATCGGCCTTTTCTCTGTATACACATGACACGTTAGTATGCGTGACATATATGTGTTCCTCAGTTATTAACAGCAGTACACATCCTAGCTATTAGGAATTCATCCCACAACCCCTATAGTGTCCCTTTCTCCTGATCAGCATCAGGAAGAAGCAAAAGAGGTCTCTGAGTACCCAAAATAGATGTTCATGACGTTCACCCACTAAAGATAATGCAGGTCATTAGCCCAAGAAATGTATGTTCACATCTTAGTGATGATTCATGCCAGCACAGTCATGTGGTTTTAAGCCTTCCATAATTGGATGAAGCAAACTAGGAAAAGCTAGGTAGGAGATTGCAGAGAGTCACAACTGATAGTAGTCAAGTGACAGCTGATGGCCTGAAAACAAAATAAGAAATAGAATATCTACCAAATCATCAAAAAAACAAACAAAAAAACCCCACAGCTATTTGGGGCCTTTTAGAAAGGGGCAATAAGCTAAGCCTGTCTTAGGAAACATTAAGAACATCTCTTTCTGGACAACTGAGTGTAATAATTGGTGCTCAAATTGATGACCCTAAGTCATCAAAAAAAAAAAAAGATTACGTTTTGTCCAATCTGTATTGTTCTTCTATGTAATGTTATGGGAAGATTTATATGTAATACACTCAAAAATAAGAGGTCAAAATGCCCCCAAACCTAACTCCCATCCTCTTCAATACTTCCTCCTGGACACTGTTCCACCCTCCCTCCATCATCCCTTCCCCCTCTTTCTTTGACCTACTCTTTTGGGGTTGCTTCTCCTGCTCAGACAGGTTGAAGTTCTTAAGAGAAAAAAACTCCCTCCCTCTGTCAGCTTGTGTGTCCCTCCCTTTATTGACCCATATTTCTATTGACTTTCTTACCCAAACTTCTAGAAAAAAAAATTTAATTCACCACTTTCTTCTCTCTTTATTTCTCAACCCCCTTGAAAGCAGCTTGCAGCTCTACCAAGCACTCTGTTGCAACTACGCCTGCTGTGATTCCCCTCATCTCCTAATTGCCAAGTGAAGTAGATATTTTTTGGTTCATTTCCTATCAGGTTTGTTTAGAGCACTTGTCAGTCTATCCTTGAAACTCATTTCTTCCTTGCTTGTTTCCCCCCTAGATTCTTCCTCCTTTGCCCACACTTTGGCACTGGCATTCCCAGGATCCTACTCTCAGTCCCTGCTCTCCTCACTCTGCATGTGCTCCAGGATTGATAATGCATTCTTGTTATTTTAACCACCACTTGGATGCTGAAAGCCCCTAAAGTTACATAGAAATTCATCTTAACCTCTTCCACAATATTTGTGAGAAATTCCCACCTGAGTGTCCCACAGGTTTATCAAACTCTTTATATCCAAAACTAAATAGAGTGTTTTCTCTAAATTTGTGTGTCCCTATATGTCTCACTCAGTTGGTGACACTACTCAGTCATGTGAGTATATCATACATGTTCAGAAAATAAAACAAAGTCATGAAAGGAATTACTGACAAATCTATCCATGCAGAGATAACCACCATTAATATTTGCTTTACATCCTTTGAAATGTTCGTATATTTTATATATATAATATGTATATCAAATGGGTTCACGACATTTGATCATTTACCATTGTGAATTTTTTCCATTTAAGAAAAATTCATTAACATTTTTCTGCATCAAAGTATCCTTCTTCAAAATCATTTTTGTAGTTGTTCATTTTCTATCATTTATTTGACCGATAATGTTGAACATTTCTATCACGTTTGTCAACTTTCTTTTCCTCTTTGCTTTTTCCTTAATAAAAAAAATGACTACTGAAAATGAAAAAAAAAGGATGCATAACATCAAATATAAAAGTAAACTCTTGGGAGAGTATTATAGTAGCAGTGATAACAGCCTCAATATCTCAATAACTAATGCCACGTATTGAGTACTTATCATGTGCCATACTCTTTAAGGACTCAGCATGATCCTCACCATAAATCTGTGAGGTTGGCTACATTATTGTTTTTATTTTTTCATTATGGAAACTGAGGCATGGAGGGATTAAATAACTAGAGCAGGGTCACATAGGTAATAAGAAACAGAGGCAGGAGTCAGACTTGTAAAGTCTATTTCCAAGACTGGCCCCCTAACACAATCCTAATCTGCATTTTGCTGTACCCTAGGGCATCCTTTCTATCAGAGTATACCACTTAGCTTTACATTTCTTAAAATAAAACCAATAAATAATAAAGTTAGTTAACTGAGTCAGCAGAACCTTTAATGGGTAGTGGTTAGAGAAACAAAAAGGCACCCTTTCTATGAGGCAGTAATGAATGTTTCATTCATATCAGTGGTTATTTTGGTGGACTGGTTGGTTGGTTTTTGATAATAGAGTGGGCAAAAAAAATATACCACCAATTTAACAATGGAAACCTAATTTTAGATTTAACATAATTTTTGAAGTAGAATTGATGTGGAAGTATTGATACATTTTCAAAATTATGTTTAAAAATGTGAATTATTCAAATCTGTTAATATCAGAATCTAAATCTTTAAGAGGGGAGTAAATAGAACATAGGAGGTCCTGTACCATCAATTCCACATCTCTGCCCCATTTTCTCATTCATATTCTGTTGGCTGGTGAGGATGCCCTGTGTCTGCTATATCTCTAGGTATAATGTTTGGCATTTGTAGTGTGCATGGAAGGAAGTGAAGGGTGGAAAGAAGAGGACAAGGAGGAAAAGAGGGAGAGATGGAAGGAAGGAAAGGAGGGAGGGAGGGAAAGGAGGAGGGGGGGAGAAGACAGGGTTGAACCCCAGATTTCCCCAACTACCTTCCACACAATTTGCTCTAACTATAGCTCATCTCAGTTGTTCAGGCCAAAGTTTGAAGACATCCTTGTATTCCCTGTTTCTATGACATCTCAGATCCAATATATCAGAACTCCTGAAGCCTCTATTCTCAAAATATACCCAGAACCCAAGTCCTCACCACCTCCACAGTTACTACTGTATTACAAGCCACCGTCTTCTCTGGCTTGGATGATGCAATAGCCATCCAATAGGTAACCCGACTTCTACTCTTGCTGTGCTACAGTCTATTCAAAAGGCATCAGTCAGTGCAGATCATGTCATTCTTCTGCTTAGAACCTTGCAATGGCTCCCCATTATCTTCAGAGTTAAAAATGATTATTGTGGCCCACAATGCCCAGCCTGACTTGGCCCCTGTTTCATCTCTGGCCTTCTTTCTCATTCTCCTCCTCCTCATTCATTCAGCTCCAGCCACACCAGCCTCCTTGCTGATCTCCAAGCACATCAGTCACATGTCCATCTTGAGACTTTGGTGCTGCTGGAATGTGATTTCTCCCAATATCTTCAAGCCAGTTCCTCGCTCTACTCAAGTCTGTGCTCATGTCTTTTCCACCCCATGAGGCCATCCATTTTTTAACCATGTCCTGCATCTCCCTATTCCCAGTCCCTGCTATACTGTATGTGTATGTGTGTTTGTTTGCTTCATAGCTTGTGCTTCCTTCTAACTCACAATTTACTGTATTTATTATTTATTATCTGTCTTCCCTACTAGAATGTGAGCTACTGTGGACAAGGATTTTTGCCTGTTTTATTCATGGATACAGATATGTATATAACAGGGCCTCAGCTATGCTAGGTACTCAATATATTCCTTTTTTAAAAAATTTTTTAGAGACAAGGTCTCACTCTGTCTCCTAGGCTGGGGTACGGTGGTGCAATCATAGCTTACTGCAGCATTGAACTCCTCGGCTCAAGCGATCCTCCCACCTGAGCCTCCTGAGTAGCTGGGTCTATAGGTGCCCCATGCCCAGCAAAACTCAGTACATTCTGGAATAAAAGAATGATCAACCTACTCAGTGTCTCTTACATAGATGATTTGGCTTCATTGGTTTTCTATTGCTGAACAGCCAAGAGTTTCACTTAGAAGATTGGGAACGTCAAAGACATCAGCCCTCTGGTCCCTGAAAGCTGTGGTTTTGGGCTCTGTCTCATTCCCTCTGGATTTAAAGTAGAAAAATGTAGGTGGAGAACACATTGAAACATCCCATAATTAATAAGAATTTTAAAAGAGAGAAAGGATGATACTTTTTTAAAAAAAATGTCTTAGTTACGAATTGAATTTTTATAATGGCCACTCCAGCATTAGGGCAGGTTGCACAAGGAGACACCAGGAGACAATCATGACCCCAAGAGCCTATTTGAAAGCAGCATCCTAAGTAGCTTTTTATTATCTCCTTAGGAAACTACAGAGTTTCCCCAGACAATGAGCCTGCATTTTGCTGACCTTTTTGTAGTTCTGGGATCATGCCTGCATAGTCAAAGAGACAAATTAAAACAAGACGAAAATCTGCGGGCACTATCCTCTGTGAGACCACAGAAAAGCCAGAAGGAGAAAATATGGGATTTTGGGTAGGGAACTAGACCACTTCCCATTAGTTTGAATGAAGCATCAAACTGATGAGTTTAATGCCTAATGTTTCATTAAACATTAGTTAATGAAACGTTAACATTTTGTGCGACACTATGAAAGGCGTGTAGATTATCAGCGCATACAGATAGAGGTCATTTGTTCCCCCTCTCCCTTTAAAGAAAACAAATTTCACAAGCCACAGTTGGGAACAAATTGGACTTTCTGACATAGCACCATTCCTCCGGGGTGTGGAGGCATTGAAAGGAGGCAATGCCATAGATTGGTTAAAGGTGCCACCCTGGCATCAAACTGCTCTGAATCCCAGCCCCACCATTTGCTAGCTGTGAGACCTGTGCTTCCTAACCTCAGTTCTCATAGTGGCAAAAGAGGGATAATGATACCTCCACCCTTGGTATGAGGGTTAAATGAGATAACCTCTGCAGTGCTTGGAATAATGCCTAGTACATGGGCAGCGTTCAACAAAAGTTAGCTGCTGTTGTGTTGTATGAATGTTGGAGCTACAACCCTTGTAGAAATGTTAAATTTAAAATGTGTGTAGTGGGGAGTGGGGCAGGTTTACCTAGGAGTCGTGCATAGGGAAGGACAGTTACCTAGACAGGTTCTGACAGAGTAGTGGTTTGGAATCTTTGTTTGTTTTTTGGAGACTTAACTATATTCCAGGGTCTGCCCCTCAGCCATGCAGTCTCAGAAAGGCGATCGTGTCATGGCCCCTGAGTATGCTGACACCAACTCTCAAAGCTCACAAGAGCCTTAAAGCCAGAGTATCCATTGATTCCTTAAAAGCTACAAAGTGCTTTGGCTTCACCAACGCACACATTCTCCCTCTGTGGGTAAGTTCAGAAAGCCAAATTGACACATGGCGTGGAGTTAGATAAGACAGGGTGACATATGATCAGATGTTTGGCTGTCCCTGGTCTCGGGAGGATGGACACACTCCCTCTCCCACCGGCGGCGTAAGTCAAGTCTCCTTTTCCTCTGATTTACATGCTGCCCAACCTCCTTCTAATGGGAACATTCTCTTTCCAGATAAGTTATCACCCTCAACCAGTTACTGTCAGGCATCAGCTTGGTAGTCTCTTGGAGACAATTTTTGATAACTCTAGATTGATTTCCTAATTTGACTCTGAGAGATAGCAGATGATTTTATTTGGCTCATTTCTAGATGCTAAGGGGGATACTCCACTGTTGCCCCTTGACCTTTCCTCTCTAAATCCAACAAGCCAAGAATTGTTGGGAAGAGTTAAATATAAGCTGGGCCAACAGGCTATGGCATGTACCAGCCCCTCCAGCTAGTCTTAGGATTGGACAGAGCATCAGTCCCCTTGGCTTGTTCAGCAGCCTCCTCCAATTGTCCTCTGCTAACCTTTGGCAGGCCAAAAATGTTCTCAAGACTGACCTCTATTACTTTGGACATTCCCTGACTTGGCATCCGTGAACACATCCACTTAAATGCTCCAGATACAGTGAAGTCTCCTTATCCTAGCTTCTCATAGCACACATGCTTTTCTTTCTCAGCAGGGATGATGTTAATGGGTGTGTTTTGAAAAAGTTTATTCACTTTTGTAATAATTTTTGTTTGTAAAAAGAAAAAAAATCCTAGAGTTTTGTACTCTAAACTTCAATAGTAAGGTTGAAAACAAGTCTTGACTAGTGAGTACAGAAGAGCAGGGCTATATCTGAATCTCCAGGTGGGTGTATGCATTTTATATTTATCAAAAGGAAGTACTGATTTAACATGTTGATAAATACTCTGTTTCACTTTTCTATTACTGCATAACAAACTATTCCAAAAGTGGTGCCTTGAGAAACCACCATGCTATTCTGCAGTCTGTGCTGGGCTCAGCCGGGCAGTCTGGCTGGCCTTACTCATCATGGTCCTGAATGTGGTTGCAGTCATTGAGCCAGTTGACTGGTGGCTGGGCTCAGTGGGGATGACCTGCCTCCTGCCTCTCTTCATGTAGCCTCAGGGCTTTCCTCTTTCTCCATGTGGATTCTTCATGTAATCTCCCAGCAAGGTGGTCAGACTTCCTTACCTGGCATCTCAGGGCTCCCAAGAGCACAAAAACCAGGCCTTCTTAATGTATAATTCCAGAACTGGTGCATGGCCAATTTTGCCACATTCTAGTGATTAAAGCAAGTCCCGGGCCCAGCCTACATTCAAGGAGAAGGAGAATACACAAGTGGGAATATTACAAGTGTAATGGAATATCATACTCTCTGTGGGCCAAACTGCATACACCTCCCTCCCCCACCTCTGTTATGTTTTGCTAATGGGAATCCTTTTGCCTGAAATGTCTCTCCTCTACTTCTCCATCTACTGAAATCCTACTCATCCTTCTGGGTCCAGCTCAGAGCTACCTCTGTGACTATTTCCATCTTTCTGGCAACTTCACCAGTGTGAGCCTTCTTAAATTGTTCAAGTTACTACTCTGAGTTTAATCCCTCAGCCAGCAGCATGGGCATCACCTGGGCACTTACTAAAAATCAGAATCTTGGGACTCAGAAATACAAACATGCTAAATGGTATAAGCCCTTTATCTCATGCTGGAAATAATCACTCCTTCCTCAGTACTCTCAGAGAATTATGTCTGTATTTCATATTGTGCCTTGGCATATAGTTTTACACACACACACACATAGGTGTTGTTCCCCTTCTAGATTCCAAGCTGCTTATGTAAGATTGGATAGTCAGTAACTTTTTTTGAAAACATAAACTGGTTCTCTATGTCTTTAAATGACAACTCTAATTAGTTATCATTTCTCACTAGTATAAGGAGACAGGTGGTAGGATGCTCAAAACTATTGGGGAAAAAAAACCTGACATATGGTACCAGCATAAAACAACAATTGCCCTTTATATCTTTAGAAACCCCTTAACTGTACAGTAATTTTCAAACTTGGATCTTTGTCTTGTGTTTTTCCAAAATAGTATGAATCTATTTTTCTAATACGGTGCTTTCTTCTTACTTAACATGAGAAGGTTTAATGTCTTACCTTAGAAAAATATACATTTCAACCAGTTTATATTTTCTGGAAGTGACTGAGAAATCATCAGCCTTTATACAATAGTATTATGAATCAGATACAAAAAGAGATTCTAAGTTGCCCTTTCTAGCAATCACTGTTAAAGCTACAGATTTTTCCTCTGCACTAATACATATGTATACTGGTAGTCTTAAATTATGATATGGTCCCCTAGGGGGTTCACACCTTTCCAAAGGAAGTTCAGTGAACTTTCTGAGATTGTATAGAGAAGTGTGTGTGCATGTTCATATCTACATTTTGTGTGTGGTGGGAATGATCCAGTATTTTCATCAGATTCTTAAATTTGAGAAATTCAATGATGTATTGATTATAATTCTACTTAATCTCTTAGAATTCCTCTCTTGTTAATCCAAAAATAAGATTATTTTGCTATTGCATGTGTAACCAATTTTTTTCTGGAGAAATTGGACATTTACATAAATGCTTCACTTTCATCTTTGCATTTTATTTCGGTAATACTAGCTTTACGTCACAATCCCTCTTACTGGCGTCTTCCTATCATCTTTCTGGCAACTTCACCAGTGTGAGCCTTCTTAAATTGTTCAAGTTACTGCTCTGAGTTTAATCCCTCAGCCAGCAGCATGGGCATCACCTGGGCACTTACTAAAAATCAGAATCTTGGGACTCAGAAATACAAACATGCTAAATCAGAATATGCAGTTTTACAAAATTCCTAGAAGTTTCCTAAGCGTATTTAAAGCTTAAGAAGCACAGGGCAGGCCGGGCGCAGTGGCTCACACCTACAATCCTAGCACTCTCGGAGGCTGAGGTGGTAGGATCGCTCAAGGTTAGGAGCTCGAAACCAGCCTGAGCAAGAGTGAGACCCCATCTTTACTAAAAAAATAGAAAGAAATTAATTGGCCAACTAAAAAATATATAGAAAAAATTAGCTGGGCATGGTGGCACGTGCCTGTAGTCCTAGCTACTCGGTAAGTGAGGCAGAAGGATCGCTTGAGCCCAGGAGTTTTAGGTTGCTGTGAGCTAGGCTGATGCCACGGCACTCTAGCCTGGGCAACAGAGTGAGACTCTGTCTCAGAAAAAAAAAAAAGAAGAAGAAGAAGAAGCACAGGGCTAGTGCATCTAATGCCCCACTTCTTGCTTTTCAATTTTGCAGGATTTGTGTTTTAAGTTCTCTATAATACTACTAACAATTATCATTGGGTTTCTATTTTAATATCACTTAATAGTTTTGATTAAATCTTCTCTTAACTTCAGGATTTGCAAGGGGTAAGAGGGGTGGGTTAATTGATCTGATTATTAAATAACAGTACCATTCAGAACATATGCATAGTTTCTGTGATTTCCAATAGAATTTTGTGATACTTACAGCCTCTAGCTCTTTGTGTTAGTATCTGTTTTTCTGCTGTGCTTAAAAACATGTAGAGGGAGAGGCTGGAAAATTAATTATTTTAAGATGAATACTATGAATAACTAAGATTTGAAAATGCAAGATTATGCTGAATTACTTTGGAAAAATTCAGTTTACACTCTGAAAAATTCGTAAGGCAGAATTTTGCTGTCCTAGATTCTCATAATAGACCCAGCAATACTAAGTTGAGCATACATCCTTTCTGCTGCATGGTGTTTGTACCAAACTATCTTTTTTCTCCATTTGACTTTCATCTCGAAGAGTTTAAGGAATTTATGACTTGGTGCATTTGATGTGGCACAGTTCCACATGTGAGGGATGGTGATCTGGAGAGCACGATAGAAGTAGGTGCCAAGAATAATTGGCTTCTGTATTGCGGAACAGCTCAAATACTATGTGTATCACAGTATGTAATTTGGGTGTACAAGACGCCTGTAGTTCAAAGTGCTTTACTCCTCTGCAGTGGCAAGCTGAGCTTCCTGTTGGCTGGTTCCTTATGTTTGCAGTAAACAGGCTGGGTGCAGTCAGAAAGAAAGCATCCATCTAGTAAATGCATTCACATGATCCTGTAAATGCCATAGACTTTAACTCTAGGATCTTTTTCTCCTTCTCTCCATCCCTCCTTCCTTCCACCCCCTCCTTTCTTTCCTTTCTTCTTTCTTTCCTCTCTTCCTTCCTACTTCCCTTTCTCTCTCCCTTCTTTCCATATTCCTTTCATCCCTATTTCCTTTTTGCTATTGAGTGTCATGCAAAGTAGTACTTTTTCTGCTTACTTTGACTCTGTGTCAACTTTCTCAAGCAGTTTCCTTGCTATTGTTATGGACTGCATGGAGCTCTCATAAAACATGCAGATTTCAAAGCTATCCCCTTAGATTCTGATTCAGTAAGCTTGGGAACAAATAGGAGAACTTGTATTTTTAACTAGCAGACCAAGTGATTCTTATAATCAGGTCTGTTTGAAAAACACTAAAGTAATCACATGTAAGAGCTTTGCAGTCAGACGGACTCTGTTTATCAATACTTGCTGTGTGACTTTGAGTAAATTACCTAAACTTTTTGATCCCTGGTTTTTAATTTGTAAAAAAGTGATAATACTAACTCATAGTATTGCTTTAAGTGTTCCACAAGACAATGTATATAAAGCACCCAGTATAGTACCTGGTTCATAGAGTACAGTCAATGAATGTTCATTTCTTTATATTATCACAATGTAAGGCTATTGAAGGGTCACTATGATTTTTTTTCAAAAGTTTATGCCTGCTAGGTATAATTTCTAAAGTAAAGTGCAGGTAACAAAGCCATCAAACTTCAATTCAACTAACATTTTTGAGGAACTTGAACATACATTGTCTAATTCAATTATCACAATAAATCCTGTATGTAGTAGATATTATCATTCTCATATAACAGATATGTAAACTGAGGCTCAAGGATAATTTTACATTTAGTAAGTGGTAGATCCAAATATACACATTAGAGGTCCAGTCTGGTACTTTCTACTCTGCCACACAACCTTTGCCTGTGTTGACACTGTATCTGTTTTTAAAACTAACTGAACACTACATCTCTAGCACACATACATACAAATAGCTATAAAGGTACGATAAAAGTAATTTTCTGAGTAATTTATTTTATTCAAATACACCTAATTATTTCCATTAAAATATTTTCATAAAACTAGATTACCTATTTCATGAAAAATGGTTACATAGATCAATGGTCCTCAAATTCAAATGCGCCGGGGTCAGGCAGGTAATCAAGGGGAGATGCTCACCAGCCATGAGACAATAGGGATTCTAGACACTGGTAGACTGGAAGGCACAGGCTGTTTAAAGGAGGCAGCTTCTACTTAGCTCCAGGCTGGTGTTGAACTGCCAGGATGTGGGCTCCCTATTGTCAAATTTTTAGCTTTTTTTAAGACAGGAAGAAATCCAAAATTTTATGTGAAACTTCCCGATTTTTGAACAACGTGTGTGGGCCTAACAAACCACATCTGTGGACCAGATCTGGCCCGAGGATTGCCGGCTTGCAATCTTGACCTAATTGCCCTTAATTCTCCACTTCTCTTAACCTGGTAAATAGTCCATTTAAATGTCTTAGGTATGTAGTGGGCCCTTTCGGTCTGTGCCATCATAACATACACAAATTTCAGGGACTGACCTTTAAGTTTTCCAGATTCAGACATTTTATTTTCTCAGAACCTAATTAGATCGAATGCCGTTACTGACGCTCAGAACTCATGACCGTAATGCAAGAGCAAGAGCATGAATTAAGTAACTTACAGTGAGAAATGTATTGACAAGTAGACAGGATACCGTATTTGACCAGATCAGTTCATTCTCTCTGGTAGTTCACCACTTGGGAAACAAACTTCTACTAATACTTAGAAGCTGCTTTGGCATATGGGGAGTGAGAAACCAGGAACAGAGGGGTTTTAAAGTGCTTCCCTGCACTGGGTCTTGAGAATCTTTCTCAGTAGGCTGGAATGTTAGGATGCTGTTCCTCCCACACTGTGCCAAATACACACGGACCAAGTGTCTCCTTTCTCTAGCTAGTATGTAAGCATCCTCAAACTCATGCCCAGAGGGCTTGTGAAAACACAGATTGTAGGGCTCTATACCCCAAAGAGTCTGATTCAGCATTTCTGGGGTGGGACCTAGGAATTTTGCACTTCCAACAAGTTCCAAAGAGATGCTGATACTGCTGGCCAGCTGGACAGGGAATCCCCTTTGAGAACCACTGGGCTCTACTGTCATCCTTAGCTGACAGCCTTTTTCCCCTTTGAAGGGTTGCTACTGTTGTCTGTACCTCTGTATCTCTGCTTTAATACGCTCATATAGTAATATACTTACCTCCTAATGCTGGGATTGGAACCTGAGTGTTGGGATAGTTTCTAGGTTGTCTATTAAAGTACTTGATTTAATTAAAAATATTTGATGAATTACTTTATTTCATCAAATCCAAGATGCCATTGATTGTAAGACACACCTGGATTTTAGAGGCAATAAAATTGTGGAGAAAGAAATGTACATTTTTAGACTCTCTGCAATTTAGTAAATTAAGCCTCAGTTTGGGGTAGTCTCACCTGAATTATGTTATATAAACCTCAACTAGATGGATACATTTCAAGAAAGGATTCCCAGGTATCTTCTTAAAGAAACACAAGGTGCATTTCAAGCCTTCCTTTCCCAATTCTTAGCGGAAAAGACGCTGCTGGTACTGTGACCTGTGGCTGACTTTGTCATCCGATTGAAATTTATTATGATTGTATTCATGCTCTGCTACTCAAATGTGACCCTGCAATGCCAGCTCTTTACCTTGGAATGAATATCTTTTTATCTTATTGGATTGGTAGGGCCATGCACTTCTTTTTTTAAAATTGCTGATTATTAGACTCACTGTTTCCTTGACCAGTCAGGAAAGGGCATTTGGGACAAGAGATTGTCAATTGTCCTCACCCCATTTTGTCTTTATAATCATAAATTATTATTTTTTAACGGATATATAATAAGTATATGTAATTAATAGTCAGGAATTATTGTTCCTAAGGTAAAAAGATTTGGGAAAAATGACTGTTAATTTCAACAAGCGTCTTCATGCCTGTGTAAGAGGGTGACTGAAGAGGCAGAAATTCCAACATCCTCTCCACTTCTAACTGTATTATTGGAAAACCTGCAAAGCGTTCATATATTTTTTATTTTTGTAAAAATCACTAAGTGGACTCCTTTAATTATAGAAATATAAGACCTCTAGTCATCGCTTTCCTTGGAGAAAGGGTGTGACAAGATCTCTCCCTTTTTGTTAAAAGCTGCCCCTCCCCTTGGTACAGTCTAGGGAGAGAGTGGACCAAATTACCTAAGAGTTTCAGGAGTCTGCTAGGAGAAAAGAGACTGAACCCTCAAGTTCTCCTGCAGTTAGAAGTATAGGAAACCTGTTAGAATGGACCAAAGAGGGCGGCTGAGAAAATGCTGATAGAGCAAGTCCTGGAGGGGTTGGGGCATGGGGGAAGGGGAAGCGCCTGAGGTTGTTGAGTGAGAGCTAATTTTGACTAAACAAGCCAGTGAAATCAAAGAGCTGCCATCTTAAGAGTCCAAGGTTGGGCCATCTTAGAAGCCTGTGGAGACCTGAGCCAGCAAGGACGTAGGACTGTGCAAGACCAGTGTTCAACTGTGATACCATGTGGCAGTGGTAGAACCTTCTTGCTAATTGTCCATCCTCTCTCCACCTGGAGTTTAGAAGCAAGACTCTACATTAAACTGAAAAATCCCTGATGTTCCTGGGCTGTTTTAAGGAGGGGAAGTTGTCAAAGAGAGATTGAATTTTCTATTGAAAAGGGCAGCTCTGGGATCCAGGGATTACCTGGAAAAACAAAAAAGATGTAACAATATTTACTTCTAAGAATTATGCTGAGCTCTGTGGATATAGAATCAAATAAGACAAGATCTATTATAACAAGCAGTTAGACTCTCAAGAAAATTATTCAAGTCTTGTTAGGGAAACTGACATTCATTCATTCAGCAGATTAGTGAGTGTCTCCTGTGCATCAGGACCTGGGATTCATAGTGAACAAAAATAAACACAGAGACTGAGTGCGGTGGCCCATGCCTGTAATCCCAGCACTGTGGGAGGCAGAAGGATTGCTTGAGGCCAGAAGTTTGAGATCAACCTGGGCAGCATAGTGGAGACCTTGTGTCTACAAAAAAATTTTTAAAAATTAACTGGGCATGGTGGTGCATACCCATAGTCCCAGCTACTCGGCAGCTGAGGCAGGAGGATTGCTTGAACCTAGGAGTTCAGGTTGCAGTGAGCAATGATCACACCACTGCACTCCAGCCTGGGCAACGGAGTAAGACCCTATGTCTAGGGAAATAAGATAAATAAATAAATAAATAAAGTAAACACAATTTCTACACTTGTGAAGTTTTCTAACTTTAATAGAATAAGTGTAATAGGGAAAGTATGTGTAGAGTAATACTTAAGATTTTTGGCTAAGCTTCCCAGGCCCTTAGAAAATGCTAGATACCCATATCATAGCCTTTCATAGATAATAATTGACCTGTACCTTAGAGGCCATTTGAAATCTCTCCATAAACAAAAGAAGGAAGGGCATTTTAGACAGAGGGAATTGCATGTACATGGTCACAGGCACGTAGAAAAAAGATGAATATTTCTGAGTAGCTTATGGTATGTAAGGTGCAAACAGAAGAAATGGCAAGGAATAAGACTGGGTGTGAAGGCAGGTGGGGGCTACCTTCTTTAAAAGTTCACATAAGTAGACAGTGGTGCATCACCAAGATGTATAGACATGGCTTGCTATGTTCTGTATTTTTGAGAAGTCACTCAGGTAACCCAGGTTGTGAGCGGTGGTCAACAAAGAGGATCAGTGAAACCATGGTAAACAGGGAGACTGGGAGTACTGGAATGTTTTAAGCATGATATGGTGGAAGAAAATTGTAATCTGTACCATATACTGAGTATGATGGAAAATAAAGAAGGTATAGGCTCTGCCCTCAAGAAGCCTGAAACATAAAACAAGTAAAACATGAGAGCAGGGGCCTAATAATGTACTCCAACGTGCTGAAGACAGCATGCGGTGTAGGAGTTCCGGTCCTGGACTGTGGTTGGTTAAGAATGCAGCTTGGAGGAAGTGATGGACCATAATTAAAGAAGAGATAAGAAGATGAGAGCAATGGCTTAAAAGAAAAAAAGCCTCAGAACATTGAAACCTCCTTTGTATAATGGTGGACGCTATTTTGAGAATGTCAATTTCAGGAGACACCATAATAATGTGTTTGTGTATATTTAAAAAGCCACCACCATAAAAGACCTAGAGTCACTCATGAAGTTCAAGTACCAATTTTTGCCCATAAATGTAGAACATTCTGCTCTTCTACAAATGGTAACTTGTATTGTCGCATTGTATGGCGTATCTCTTGGTTTGTTGGTAATTCAGTGGCCATATAAACACGTACATGACTTGTGATTCTCACTTTATAACCAAAAAGGGTGGATGTTACAGCTTGTGAGCAGTTATGACCGTAAAGCCTGAAGTGTGAGTCACAGGGTCTGACCCAGGTAGTAAGATGTGTTATTATTCATGTTGGTTAGCTGAATTTCCTGGGCTGACCTCGTTGGAGTTTGCTTTGTCAGTAAAGAACTGGGTCTTTACTGATAGATGATCTAGGGTCTGAGTTGTAGCCCCTAGTTCTTTGGCTAATCAGTTTGTAGTTTGGGGAAAACTTCTTAACCTTTTGCTCTCAGTTTCTTTATCTGTAAGTAAGGGGTTAGACCAAATTCCACCCAATATTTGGAAGTCAGTGATTCTGTGCTGTAACCAAGATTGCTTGGTGCTAACTAAATATCCTTACAGATTTGTTCATTTAGTAACCAATATAATTAAAGTTACTAAGTGAATCTTAATTATATCGAGTGGCATCTACCTAGTCAAAAGATTGCATTTCTCAGACTCCCTAAGAGATAGATGTAACTGATGAAATGTACACAAAGGAGCTCCTGCCTTTTACGCTTGCTCCTCTTGTAGTGCTGACTTGGTTCATGTGGTAGCTGGAGCATCAGTAGCCAAATTGCAACCTGACTGGCTGTGAGAATGGAAGGCATATGTTAAGGATGGTGGAGCAGAAAGATAATAGAAACCCAGGTCCCTGGTAAACATGATGTCATCATTCCAGCCTTGACCTGTTTCCAGATTTTCTAAATGTCAGACAAAAATAAACCTCTTTCTTGTCGAAGCCACTACTAGCTACCTAACTTATATACTGGCAATGGGTTATCTTTTTGTAATTTTCCATCAATAGGTTTTCTCTTTGAATTATTGGAGGCACTAGCTTAATAACTAGCTTGGGGACTTCTTAATGCTATTAAAGTTTCAACATAGTTCACCAGATTTCTGAAATTAATTAGTTATTGGATATGTGGAAACATAGCCACCACATACGAAGAACAGCCAATGTTTAGTAGATATTGGGAGGGGAAAATTTGGGGGAAGATTATTCATCAAGGAAACCATAGCATTTTAAAAATATTAGAAGTTGGGAATTTGGAGCTAAAAGCACTTTTGATCTTCGGTTAGTAGCAAGTTCGTATTTTATAATAGTATGGAAGCCCCTATTTCTCAAGGCACCTGTACTTTGCCTGTCATTGCAATGTGATTATGAGGATTACTGATTCATTCACAGCCTAGGGTGTTTTTCTTCCTTAATTTTCTGGGAGAAGAAGAGGATCATTAAAGATATCATTAAAAGGAAAGACACGAGGCTTGTCATCGGCCATCTTTGAAAGTAGTCCCATCTGGAAGATTTTATCAGTCAACATTTATCAATGTATTTGGCTTTTAAGCATATTCTTCTCTTGCCTTTAAAACGAACAAGCAAAGGCTGAAAAGGAACCACATTAGTGCTCATAGGTTGCTTCTGTGCATGATCAATGGCAAGAAAAATAATATTTAAGAAAAAAGTTCTCTAAGATAATTATGTAATTTTTTTTCAGTTTTGCTTCAATGATTCTCTTTCTCAGATTATAATTTGCAAGTTATGGTGTTCTTCAATGATTATACTTTGATGTGATTTGCTTGTATGTGTATTTAGGGAGAGGAGGTGGTACGAGGGACGGGGTTTTTGTAAAATCTAGCGAGCAGGGGCTTAGAGAACCTACCACAGCGCTGTAGGTGTGATTAAGCTCAGCACCAGTCCGAGACTTCATATTGTACTTTTCTAGAATGCAGGGGCTATTTTCAGGAAGACAGATGTTGCTGTGGTTTAAATAAAAGTACAAACATAACATATTACAAGTCAAGATACATTATCCAAGCAGTCTTAAAAAGTTGTTTTTTGGACATCAGAGGAACTGCCTCATTATTCACGTGGCTGTTTGCCTGTTTGATTGGTTTTGCTTGTTGACTTGCGTGTATGAATAATCACAGTCCTTGTCATTTGCCAGTTCCATGTCAACTTTCAGAAAGAGAAAATTGCTTTTTTAAAAAATCCGTTTTGAAGTTTCAACTTATATTTACCCAATATTTCCCCCCATTGAAAGCCAGCTCTTTTTCTTCCCTTCCCTTGAGAATACTCCTCAGTAAATTTAAAGTGCAAAATTTGACATCATGGATTATAACAGAGAGGAGTATTACAAGCTCATAAACAGTTGTTACACACTTGTTTTCCCACCTGACAAAATGTCCTCCTGGATGTATTTCTTCTACGTGTGGTATTTAGTGTATGGATGGCTTTATTCACTGCTCAATGTGGTTTCCATGAGGTTTTACGTAGACTATGGACACTGTTTTGGTTAGAGCCCTTTATGAGGATTTAGATTGTCCGTCTGTGGGTCCTGCATCTGAACTCCATTTTCAACTTCCTTCTCAGCTTCCATCCACACACTGACAGCACCAACGTCAGAATTCTAGTGCCATCTCTTTCCAGGTTTTATGTCCAACACAAAAAGACAGCATCTCTCTATGGTAGCTCCCACATAATTAAGGGTACAGACCCTCCCCTGAGCCAGTCAATCACAGTGGTCCCACCTGACAGTGGGGAAGCTCCCCAAAAGAAATCAAGATATTATTTTCAAAAGGAAGAAGAAATAAATGTGAGGCATTCATAACAACTAATTGCTTGCTAGAAATATAATTGTATTTTCTTGATGAGATAGCAACTTCTTGTATCCTGAGCTCCATGACAGATTGATCATAGTTAGCTAGTAGATTTGAAGTCTTATTGCCCACTTGAACTCTGCCAGTTACATCTATTTATAGCCTCAGAGGGCTGCCAGGGGAAAGGAGAGCAAGGCTAAAACCAAATCTCATGCCCCTATTCCCAAAAGAACCAGCTGTCTGGCCCTCCTTTATTTACAACTTAGGTCCTCTTTCTTGCTTTGCCCAGCCTCTCCCTTTCAGCACCTTCCTTTAGAGATGCCCCTGTGACTAACTCCCATGGATTCCCCCTTGAAGGAAAAAACTGGTTGTCCCCACCTGCCTTAATGTCTTCCACAGTAACTAGCACAGTGCTTTGTACATTGTCCACAATTAAATAATATCTGTGAAATGAACAAAGAACACTTAAGGGAAATAAAAAGCAATCTAGCCTTCATAAGGAGTGAGCTGAGAACCCCTGAAATAGCCTGTTCAGCTGCTTGGCTTGAATTGTTTCAGTTTCTGTTTCTGGAAACTCTTCTTATTTTAAGTAAGAATGATTATTATAATTATTTTGTACTTGTTAATCTATTATTATCAGTCTTAGCCAATTATCAAAATAGCCTGGAGAATTAGGGGAGAAAAGCCTAATGTTATAAACAGTTCAGCATATTGTACAAGGGAAGAAAATAATGTCTTCATTTTTTCCTGGCAGTCTAGGTAATACTAGAACTCAAGAGTAGACGTGAAGAGCTATCAGAAGAAAACAGTTACCCAGGTTTACTGACTGCTAATCAGGTAGCCAGAAATAATGAGAGGGTGCATTAGAAATGTTCAAACTAACTTTTTTTGGCACACATAATTTATTTTATTTCCAAAAGAACTATAGCTCCACTGTTACCTAAGTTTATCCTTTAGCTATTTAATATAATAATATCCCTAGTGTAAGAGAGGGAATCAATTACTGTGATAAAAAGGATCCTTTGTAAAAGAATGCTAGAATACCAAGAAGAGCTAAAAATGCTTTTTTAGCTCAATTATTTTTTGTTCCATTCCTCTTAAGAATAAGCATCTAAGAACACTTCTTTATGGAATAGTTAATGAATATTTTTCATGGTAATTTAATAAGCATAAAAATAAGAAAATATGTTATTTATTTCTTTACTTTGTTATAGAAGATAGTTAAGTGCTAGATCCTTAATAGCAAAAGGTCATTCATTCTTAGTTATATTTTTAATGATTTGCAAAATTTGGTGGCAATATACAAAATCTAAGCTTAACTGATGTCAGAATGAGTATTTGATGGGTTTGATTTCTCATGGCATATTGCCTACTGATCCATATTCTCAGAGGTCTCAGCTATATGAAAAAATAGTACACTTATTTGCAGAAGCACCAAGTCTGACAAACTTTATAACTTTGGTCAGCTTTTTGGTTCCTTGACTCAACGGTGTTAGCAAAAAAGAAACCTTGGTCTCAGGAGATCTAAAGTCTCAGGTTGATGCCAAGAGTACCCCTAATTCTTGCCTGTGTCTCTACAGTTAGTATCAAAGTAGGGGATAAAACCTAGCTTTTAAGATTTCCTTTTCACCAATCTTTTCTTTATACTATTCAGGCACTGCCAGCCCTTTGAGTCATGGATTAACTGCAGTTGAATTCTAGGTTGCACATGTATTTCCTCAACATTTTGTAAGCATCATTCCATTGTTTTCTAATGTTGGCAACATCCTTATATTTTTCTCTGTAGAAATTTTTGTGAACTTTTTTTCATCATTGATGTTCCAACATTTCGTAAGCAATTGTCTTGATCTGGGTCTACATCCGTTATCCTGGGTACACATTAGACCTTTTTACTCTAGATAAATGGGTCCTTCCATTCTGGAGTTTTTTCTCTTATTAATTGATTGATACTTTTATGCCCTCCGTTTTCTCTGTTTTCTCCTAGAACTCCTGTTAGTTGAATACTGGATCTTCTAGATCAGATCCTTTAATTTCTTAATTTTTTTCTTCCCATGTTTTTGTCCCCTTTTTTTGTTTTTGGTTTTACCTTCTGGAAGATTTGTTCAACTTTATCTTCCAACTTTTCTATTGAAATTTTTATTTTGACTATGAATTTTTTAAAAAAAATTATCACTCCCTTATTCTCTTTCTAATAGTATCTGTTCTTATGTTGAGAATGCATTATCTTATCTTTCTAACCACACGGATTATTGTCATTTTTAGGTTTTCCTCTGTCTCTTGTGGATTTCTTTGTTCAGTTGATGATGTCTGCTTATTCTAGTCTCTCTTCTTCATTCTAGAGAGTTTCCTCAAGAGTCTGTTCATTCTTATTTAGGAGTGAAACACACAGGCTCACACACACACACACAAAGCAACAACAGCAATGATGACAAGAAATAGACCATCAAAAGTTCTGCGAGCATGGATAGGGCTTATCAACTATAGGGTTTTACTGCTGCATGATTAGTTGTTCAATGAAAGCTGGTGTATTCTTTGAAAAGTTTCCCAATGTGATTATCAGAGGATTCTCCTGTTCCTGCCTGGGAGAATTCTGCCCAGGGAATATAGCTGACTGCTAACGTTTGGGGAGTGTGACATACAAGTAGGTTGAATGTCTTACTGGGAACTCTCTAGACTTTCAATTAATCACCTATTTCTCAAGCTTGGTCCTCACCTTGTTTGTCACAGCGCCTAATGTCCTCAATTTGATCTCTGTAGCTTATTTCCTCCAGAAAAGAAGGATTCAGCCTCCAGCAGGGAAGGAAAGAAGTTAGTTAGGATCCAAACACTCCATAAAATTTTAATATACTTTAAGCCCCTCACTAAATTCCTGCCTTCCTTAATGTATGCTGCCTCTAAGCTCTAAGTCTTTCTGGGTTCGGCGAAGTTCACTTGCTCTTGGAATTTACTCTCTGTAATCATTTCTTCCATTGTGCTAAGGCAGTTTCTACTTCTCTATCCATTTTCTAATAATCAGTTGAAATCTCTGTATTGCTGATCTCTCCTCTCGTATCACTTATGCCTTTGTGGATGTGTGTGTGTTTATTCCTTCATTTCTACTTTAGTAAGTTATCAGCAAAAGAGAGAGAACATAAGCATGTATCATTTCACTCTCTTTTACTGGGAATCCAGGGGAACCATAGCTGAGGAGGAAGGTGGCTTGGAAGAATACCTTACAGTAGAAAAAGGTAAGATAGGGCATTTTATGCAAAAGCAGCAAGATGATGATGATGATAACTAACATTCATTTAGTGCTCACTATGTGCTTGGCACTTTGCTAAGTTCTTTACATAGGTTATTTATCTTTGTCCTTGCAAGAACACTAGGAAGTAGGTACTGGGGCATAGAGATATATTATGACTTGTTTAGTTAGTAAATGGTAGACCTGGTATTTAAATCCAGGTCTGACTTCAGAGACCATCCTCTTGACCGCCATACTATATTGCCTCGCATAAATTGCTTAAGCAGGGATTTTTTTTTTTTTTTTTTTTTTTGAGACAGAGTCTCACTCTCTTGCTGGGGCTAGAGTGAGTGTCAGCCTAGCTCACAGCGACCTCAAACTCCTGGGCTCAAGCAATCCTTCTGCCTCAGCCTCCCAAGTAGCTGGGACTACAGGCATGTGCCACCATGCCTGGCTAATTTTTTTTATATATTTTTAGTTGGCCAATTAATTTGTTTCTATTTTTAGTAGAGACGGGGTCTCACTCTTGCTCAGGCTGGTTTGAACTCTTGGCCTTGAGCGATCTGCCCGCCTCAGCCTCCCAAAGTGCTAGGATTACAGGCGTGAGCCACCGCGCCCAGCCTTAAGCAGGGATTTTAAATGAAAGTGTATATGTACAAAATGATTTTTCAGGCTATGACTTAGGGGGCTTTCTACTCTAACAAAATTGTTAATTGACCTATTTAATAATGTCTTAGTAACATAAAATGCTTTTAGGTTTGCAAAATAGTAAGAGAACCTTCTTCAGATCATTAGATGCTATCTGTAGGACTTTATGAGCCTTAATACTCATAATTATATAAATCCATAGACAATTTGAATTATGTCCTCTTACCATTTTGTAAAATAAATATACTCTTTCTAACTATGTTTTAAATCACATGCAGAGGGATGGAGGCTGTGTCTATATAACACCAAACACCTGGAAGAGAAGAATACCCAGTCAAAGCTCATTAAAGAAATTCATAAGCAAAATACACTTTTGAATTATAAAACAGATTCATTTCCAGCATCTTCCCTTATGTGTCTGTTTATGTTTCAAACAAGGCTTAGAGATTATTAAGATTAAAATTCAATTAAGTGGCTCTGTTGTCTTCCATTAATTTCAGCTAAACAAGACTTGCTTGGAATTTCAGGGGAGAAAAATCTTCAGTTATTTCCCTTGCTAACATTTTACCATTTGGACTTTGTGGTTTTCCCCATAAATACACGTTCTTTAAGGGGACTCTTCATGGTATACACACTAGGTGATCTTCATCAGCAGTTGTACAGATGAAGTAGAAGCAAAAGGTCCCATGTAATTCAGCCTTAATTTTATGAGGCTTTGTAAAATTATCTCTTTGTAAATTTTAAAATTGTGAAACATAACAAAAATTTAGTAAAGTACATAAACCATAAATGTTAAGTTTAACAAATACTTCTAAAGTGAAAACTTATTGTAGTCACCCTCAGAAACACCCTATTTCTTCCTCTTTCTTCTTTTCCAAAGAGAACTATTAATACTATTCTGACTTTTTTCTTTTCCTGATTTCCTCTATGGTTTACCACCTACATATGCATCTCAAAATAATAGAGGTCAGTTGAGTTTGTTTTATATTTTATGTAAATGAACTCATCTTGGGGATATTATTGTATCTTGCTTCTTTTATGCAATGGTATGCTCCTAAGATTCATCATGTTGTAGGTGGCTGAGGCTCGTACATTGCAATCCTCATGATGTGTGACTATGCAGTGTTCTATTATGCAAAGGAACCACAATTTATTTGTCCAACCTTCTCTTGTTATGCAGTGGGAAAGTTTCCAGTTTTGAAATTTTATGAATAAAGGTACTTTGAACCTTTATATACATGTATCTCGATGCACGTAAGCCTGTATGCCTGTGGGAGAACATACCTAGGGATGGAATCCTGGTTTAAAATGTGTATCTTTCAACTTCATTAGCTAAGGAGAAAGGGTTTGACAAAGTGTGTGAGAGTTCCTGTTGCTCCACATTCTAATCAAAAACATAGCATTGTCAGATTTTCCATTTTTTTAAAATGTGGAGGGTCTAACATTGTATTTTTCTGATTACTAATGAGGGGGGGTACTCTTTTACATGTTTAGTAGATATTTTAGTAGATATTTGCATTTTATTTTTCTTTGGTATTGTTGTCATTGTTGTACCTCATCATGAAAAACACTTTCTAAAAGGCATTTTCGAGCACCTTTCAGGGAACCAAAAGCCAACCTATGTAAGTTACAGTATTGGATGCAACATGGCAATGAGAGAGGAGAGAGTGCCCATTAATTGCTTGCCATATGCTATGCTTATTACTGGAATATATTTAGCAGCATCTCCTGACTTATTATCATTTGTACTTTTACCAAAAAAAAAAAAATACGGTTTCGGATAGTACTCTGGAGCACTCGATGAAGGCCCCTCTGAGAATCTGTAGACTATAGAATGCAAATATTGGTTTAGATGCAGTGTTGTTTTTGTTCCCTACCCTATAACTTTTTTCATCCCTACCCAACATTTTTATAACACAGAGCTGCCTTTGAGGTTTGTCTGCCTTATGATTTCTCTCGTGTATGAAAGAGATGATGATAGCGCTTTTCATGCCAGTGGGTCTGTGTATGGTTTGTCTTATAAAAAGTGCAAAGAACTCTATAGACATTGACTCACTAATCTTCAAAGCATCTTTTTTGAGAGGAGGCAAGTGCATCAACATCCTCCTTATCACAGATCTCCCCATAGGGAGATGGCCACTCCTGTATTAACAAGGTACAAAGCTGGGAACAGAAGTCAGGTTCTGTTCTAACTCCTACGATAATGCCAAATGCACTAGACATGATGTCAGCTTTTAAATGCATGAAACATGAGCAGTGCACATCAATTGATTGCTAATAGCAACTGGCTAGAACATGAAGGTTTTTTTTTTTTTTTAAAAAAGAGTGATATATCATCAAATTGCATTTGCTTTTACAGATAGTTCTGATTTTTTTTTAACAATTTGACTACATTTTTGCAGTTTTACTTCTTCCAGAAACCCCGTAAGTAACTGTTAACACTTTTAAACTGATCAAGAAAATAATTTATATTAGTCCCTAAATACCCAGACTTCATACCATCTTGCTTCCCACTCTCCTACTAATCTCTCCCTTAGGTTTAGCAATAAAATGTGCAGCTTAACTTGGTTAATAAGTGTCTGAACATTCAGTGCTAGTGTCTCAGCTCATCTCTCTGCCTTCACGTGGACTTTCTGGAAGACTTTCCTATGTTATAATTTTAACATATTATAAGAAATTCTTGAATTTATAATACTTTACAGTTAGTAAAAGATTATATAAAGGCTCCTTCTCACAGCTGTAAGGGGTGCAAGGACAATGAAATTCAGATGATATTCTTAAATTCACTCTACTATTATATGCAAATTTAAGATTAAAAACCAGTTTTGTAACAGTTTAGTCCTCCTTTTATAGGCAGCTTAATGCAGTAGTTATAAGGTATGCAGACTGCCTGTGTTTGAATCCCAGCTCTGTGCTAACTAGCTGACCTACCGTGGGCGTGTTAATGAGGTGCTCTGTGCTTCAGTTTTCCCAGCAATAAAATGGGTATAATAAGAGTTGTTGCGAGAATCTAATGAGTTGATACTTACAAAAGTACTTAAAACTGTGCTTGTCCAACATAAATGCTCACTAAATATTAGCTTTGTTATCTCTCTTAATTATTTATTATTAAAGAGCAATAACATCTATAAATAAAAACTCCCTTAAAATTCCTAAATATTATAAAAATAGCATAGAATATTGACTAAACTCAGTACAAATTAAGACTAATTTATGTTGATTAAATCAGTATTTCACCCAGAGCAGAGCTAATGACCTGGAATCATACATAACACTCAATTTCTTTTGTAAACTTCTAGCTCACTTAGCACGTTTATGCCAGAAAACCTGTAAATTGCCTCAATTGCTTGAAGTGTAATGCTCAGGTTTTCCATGCAACAGGAAGCTCTGATAGAAATATGCGTTAATAGGCAGGACATCTCACCATCCCCTAAAGACGTAATAAGGCTATTCGACAAAGTGTATTGAACTTGTGCAATGATTTAAGAACTGTGAGGAGTAGAGAAGCTATTAAAATGAGTCCCTACTATTTCTTTTAAGAAAAGACCTATGCAACTAAATGATGAGAGAGAGAAAAAGAAAGAAAGGAGGACATAATAATAAAGTCCTTTTGGGGGGCAAAGATGGTGTCTTATTCATCTTTGTATTCCCTGAAAATAACAGATAAATGATTACTGATGAATGAATAAGTGAATATGTTAATTAATCGCAATAGAGAAAGGAGAGATAAATATAGATGGATGTATTTATTTAACAAACATGTATTGCATCCCTAGAAATTGTACTAGGCTTGGAGACCCAAAAGTGGATAAAGACAGTCCCAGATTTCAAGGACCCAGCAGTTAAGGGTATTAAACAGAAAGCTTAATTTCATTACAGCGTGCTATGGTACACATACCATTTTTGAGACTGGAGAAGAGAAGAAAATCAGAGATTCTCCCAGAGATGAAAATTCTTGAGCTGGAATTTTGATGAGGAGAAGTTAGTTAGGGAGGAAAGATGCATATGGTTAGGGTCACATATGTAATCAAATATTGATGTGTGAAAAGCAAGAGAGAGTCCCAAACAGGTTAAAGTTTGTGGCACTATGGATGATGAGGAAGAGGTAAGCAAGTTGATTAAAGAGAAGAAATCTAAAATGAACTGCAAAGAAATCTTAGATTGTATGTTAAGAAGCTTGGATTTTTTTTTTTTTTAAAGCACTAGGGCACCTCTGGGTGATTTTATTCAAGGACAGAGGTATTAGTCTTAAGTTTTGTCATGCTCTTTAATTTTGACACAAATTAAAGTTAAAGGGTTCTCTGTAAGAATTATTTTATGTTTTTATTTTTGTAGTATATTTTTAAAAGTATATTTTACAAGCATTTTCCAGACCATGTGCTGCCTGTATTTTGGCTTTACATTTACCAATGCATGAATTATTGCATTAGCCACGTGTAATCACCTGAAGAAAAGCATTTAACTTATAGCCACAGGGTTTCTCATCTGGGAAACTATGCCTTTGAGGGATTGGGGCAGTGTTCTTTTAAGTCTGTGATATCTCAAATTTGAGAAATGCTGATGTGGCGTATAATTGGAATGGGGAAGGGAAAGACAGGAAAACGTATTTGGAGACTGATGCAGTAGTCACAGGAGAAACAATGTGGACTTGAACTAAGGGAGTTCAGATGAGAGAAGAATTCAATAGTTATTGATAGAGTAGAAACAGAAGTTTGTGACTTCTAGGAGATTAGACTTGAGAGAGGGAGGACTGAAGGATCACACTTGGATTTCTGGCTTCAGTGACTGCATGAATGATGGTGGCCCCTGCTGTCAATAAGAACGGCCAAGAGGGTAGACGCTGATGTTGGAAATGTGGAGTCAAGGTGTCTGTGCACATCCTGGTGGAAATCTGTGAAATGCAGAAGAGCAATCTAAACTGGAGTTCTTAGCACAAAAGTAGGTAGATACTGTCTTTTGGAGGGTGAATGTACTCACAGAAGGAATGAGTAGAGTGAGAAAAGTGCAGAGAAAGAAGAATCCAACAAAGAGAGTCAAAAAGAGTAGCTGAGAAGTAGGCAGAAAATCAGGAGAGTCAAGTTCTCAAATCCAGGTAGGAGAGAATTCCAGGAACTGAAATTGTTGGAAAAACTTGAGGAGAAAGTATCATTTGAACTGGGTGTGAAGAGACAAAGAGATTTGATAGGGCAGAAAGGAGGAGATAAGGATTTTGGATAGGGAAATATTACAAGCAAAATGTCACAAAGAGTTTTGTAAGATTTAAACCAGAAGCCATAGCTTGGCTGCAGTAGGCAGTACAGCATAGGGCTGAAAGCATGGGCTCTGAAACCAGTCTTGAGTTCAAATCTCGGCTCCCCACTCTTAGCTATGTAACCCTCCTTGGCAAGTTGTACAACCCTCTCAGCCTCTATTTTCTCAATTGTAAAATGGGGACAATGATAGCATATTCTTTATTAGATTGTTTATTTTTTACTCTCTTATACAGACCCCCTGCAAAAGTCAGGGTGATTTTATACACACAACATGGGCTTTAGCTGCCTCTGAGTATTTTATTCTTTGTCTTTCTGCCACCCAACCTCCATTTGAAAAGTTCTCATTACTGTTTTATCATTCAATCCTCACTTCCTCCAGGAAGCTTTCTTGACAAATCCTGTCTAAATCCGACTCCTACTTCTTAGACCTCCAATAACATCTAACATTTGTCAAATGCAATTAAGTGCTTGGATTTACAAGACTAATTTGGGAGATTATTTTCTAATAGTTTTATGTATTTGAGTCTTGTCTCCTCAAGAAAGATTGTAAACTTCTCAAAGTCAGGATGTATCTCTAGAGAATTTGCACGTTTTGCTGTGCCTGGGACAGTTCCAGTTTATACCTGTTATCCTGATATAATTTATATGAATTCATAATTTATAGGGCCCCCTTTGACTCTCTCAAAAGGATAATTGTTTAGATGATAAATTACATGAACAACCTAATTCACATATAGTACACATTTTTTAAAATTTTGCAACAAGTATTTATTGAGCGACTACTAAATATATAGCATGCCTATTACAAAATAATAATAAGCAAGAGGGAGAAAATGAACTATCAGTAATTATAACATTGAGAAATTATTTTTCTCTGTGTGTATGTGTGTATGTATATGTGGGGGTGTGTATAGAGAGAGGGAGGGAGTTTTCTTAACAAAAGTGAGATTATACTGAAGGTACCATTTTGTAATCTGCTTTTTAGATTATACAATATATTGTATCATGAACATTTTTCTTTCCATTAAATATAATTTTATATATCACATTTTCATGTCATTTTCTTACATGAATATAGTATATTTATTTCAGAAATTTTCTATTATTGAAAATTTTAAGTTTTCCCTAAATTTCCCATTATAAACAGTATTGTGACGAGTATCTTTGCAGTAGAGTCCTTATGACAAGGCTTGCTTATTTCCTTACTATGTATTTCTAGAATTAGAATTGTGAACTGAAGAATTTGCCCAATTTTTCAAAGATTTATTTTTGCTATATTGTCATATTGCCCAGCAGAAAGTTTGTACGCACTCCGTCAGCAGTCTCTATTTCCCACATTCTCTCCAATACTACATTTTATTATTTTAATTCTATCTTTATCTGATTAATGAAATAGTATCTTGTTTACCTTTTCTTATTTTTTGATGATTTATCCATGGGTTTATTTGTTTTTTCTTACTGATTTTAGGGTGGTCTTTTTAAGGATTAAGGATATTAATTATTTATTTATTGTTTGTATTTTACATTTTTTGCCATTTGTTTGGTTCTATTTTTATTTTTACAGATATTTGTTTCAAGAAACAGAAGTTTAAATTGTTTATATAGTCTCTATATGAATATATTTTATAAATTCCTAGCAAGTCTTTTCCAACCCCACTGTATTAATATATACACCAATGTTTTATTCTAGTTTTTTATTGTTTTATGTTATATATTTAAATCTTTAATAATTATGAAATTTATTTTACTTTGTGTCAGGGCTATGATATTTTTTTCTAGATTTTCTAAATTGTCAATACTATTTATTGCATAATCCATAATTTCCTCATTGGCTTGAAGTATACCACTTCTACAATTTACTAAATTTAAGGATAGTTCTGTTTTTAATCTTTATATCATATTTCTATATAAAAAACAATATGTTATAATTATTATGAATTTTAAAAATACATTTTAGTATTTGGGAAAACATGTTCCCTCTTAATTATTCTTATTTTTCAGGATTTTCTAAGTTATTCTCACTAAATTATACAACTCAGTTTATAAATTATAAGAATTAATTTTATAATCTATTTGTGAAGTCCCCTCAAAAAAATCTCATTAAGATTTTGATTGAAATTACAGTAAGTTCCTTATAAGCAGTTTCCCCAAGTATTATACAGCTACTTATTATACCCCTGCCAACCACTTAAGAAACTCCTATTTCTTAAATTATAAATATTACTGGTGAACAAAGGATCATTAGACATTTGAAGAAAACTAATAGCATGAATAAAAAAATACTAATGCATAAACGGGACAACTTTATTATCCCGAATAAAATTTCCAGAAGAAACCGAAACAATGAAAAGTATGTGAACAATTTTTCAATATTAAGTTTTCAGAGATATTCATGGGTAGACTGTATCTGTTAAGTGTGATCAGGTTTCCATGAAATAGGAGCAGGATACTGAAGAAAAAATACAAAAACAGAAAGGCTGGATAAAAGGCTAAACATGCTTGAACATTGAGTTAGCTGAGCAATCTTTTAGAACATAGAGCAAAAAGTCAAGGATATAAAATATGATGGAAAAGTAAAAATATATAAAGAGTGTGATGGAAATAGAGGAGGCAGGAAAAAGAATAGAAAAAAATTTTGTTGTCCTGAAGAGTAATTCAAGTCCTTAGATGGAAAAGTTTCACCCATTGCCCAACAGAGGAAAAAAGATACCTACCTAGACACAGGCTGATGAAATTGTGGAATTCCAAAGATAAGAAATTGATCCTAAAAGCTTCTAGCAAACAAAAAAGGATTTTTCAAAGGTATCAATCTTCTCATCAGCAAGGCTGGAAGCTGCTACAGACTAGGCAATGTTTAAAATTCAGAGAAAGATTAATTAGAACCCAAAATTGATAGCTAAAGTATCAAGTGTTAGGGCAAACTAAAGATGCATTTAAATATTTGAGAGCTCGAGTTTGCAAGTTTACCAGCTACAGATTCTTCCTTGTTATAAATATATATATGTGTGTGTGTGTGTGTGTAAATATATATATATATATATATATATATATACATATAAAAGTATTACTTGAAGATATATTCAGGCAAAACAAAGCACTAAGAATCCTATACAGAAGTTAACCTAGGATACAAGAGGCCCGGAACCAACCCAGATGTCTTATGAAAATAAATTCCAGTATGACAACAGTGTAGTAAGCTTAGAAAGCAGACAGCCTAAATTAGAGTCATTGGAGGTTCCAAGAAAAATGCTTTCAAGAAGAAAGTAGACATCATAATTCAAATTGCATAATAAAGAACGTTTTAACATTTTAGGACAAAACTAACTGCATTCAACTAATACGTAAGAAGACTTGATATCTTTACAATATTCACTCTTCTCAAGCAGGAAACTAGACACATTTTTCAAGTTTTTAAAAATGTCCTTCAGCGATGTTTTGCAACATAATTTATACAAGACTTTTACATTTTTATTAAGTTTATTTCTACTTATTTTATATGTTTTGTGACTATTATAAATAGGATAATTTCTCGATTTTTTAACTGGTATAAGAAAAACCCATGGTGTATACATATTTTATAATGTTCTACTTTTCTCATACATTTTAGTTCATTCTCCTGAATTTTGAGTTATAGAGTTTTCGTCTGAAAATATGATAATTTTGTTCCTTCCTTTTAAACATTTGTACAACATATTTGTTTTTCTTGTTCGGTTGCTTAGATTAGAATTTTCTGAGCAGCATTAAATAATAGTGGAGACAGTGGGCAGCCTTTTCTTGTTTCTGATTTGTTTCATTGTTAATCATAGATTTCACATGAAAGCTATTCATTAGCATGATAAGGAACCATTCTTGTATTCTTATTGTACTAGGAGTGCTATTTGATTATCAATTCTTTAATAAATGTGATGAGCTATGTTATGGACATGTTAAATAGTAGAATAAAGGTTGTAGGCTCAATTTTATCTTAAAGGGGACCCTTATAGCAATATGATAAAAAGCAATACTTTGAAAGACTAAGCCACTAATAGAATAAATATAATTTAGAGGAAAAGATATAAAAAACTGTTTAGTAATTCAAGCATCCAGTTGCAATTATATAATCATATGGATAAAGGCAGAGAAAATATATATGAAAGGATTGAACTTACGATATAGGTCAGATAACAAACCCACTCTTTTTACCTGATTACTTCTTGCCCATATGATTCAAAATATTTGCTAGCAAAAGTGATTTAAAATCTAAATTAATATTGAGTGGAATTTGCACATTGCTGCTGAAAACAGACTTATTTTTCTACTGCTTCTCATACATAATTATAAAAAGCAAAACTGAACATCGGAAAGTTATTACTCCTTGAGGATCAGATAGCATGTGACTTTTTCCTCTGAAATAAGGAACAGTAATAACTGAACTCTAGTCACTGCTCTCAATAGTTTCATAGTTTTTATAATAACTTAAATGATATTTGGATCCCACACCATCCATGTTGATGGTTTTAAAATTTTTCAAATAAAAAATACATGAGTTTGCATACTACGGCTGACTTACTGTCATTTAAAAGCATGAATTGTACTTGAAGGTAGCAGGTTTTTATGTTTTTTCCTCATTGTTGTATAGACAATATATTTCCAATCATGATAATCAATAATTTGAGTATTAATTTTTACTTGAACTTAATCTACCCGTTTGATTGAAAGTTTCTATCTAACACATAAACTTCTAGGGATGTTGATGAACCGCATTTTTATTTTTCTTCACAATGCTTGATAGATAGTTATCAAGCCGTGATTTTATTCTTAAGATTTTTACCTAGCTCTATTATGGATAAGATTACATATTTATGCTCTATCTACTTTATATTAATAGTTCAGCTCTTGAATTATAATATGTTTCATGATCTATATCATAAGATTAAATAGACAATTAGGAAAGCTTAGCATTTCTCATTTGTGAATCTGATATCCGTGCCTGTCAGAATTGGTACAGATTCAAGTTTGTTTTCAATAAACTTCAAAGACAGTTAAAACCAGGGATCATCTGTATCATTTCTCTCACATGATACCTGTTTGGGGCCCCTGTTTTACCCTGTGATTTTTTCCTAAGGGGAAAACCACATTTTTCAGCTGAGTACTTGGTACCACAGGTTTTTCACAACTTTGAGTAGTGAGTGGCAAGAAACAACGTGGAGATGTTGGTAGGTGGAGAGAGACTCCTTCGTCATCTGGAGAACCTTCTGGAGAACCGAGCCAAGTACCACACACACACGGTGAATGAAGTCATTTTGCAGGCAGTTTTGAGGACTGATTTAAGAACTCTGAAAGCAGGCCATTATGTGGTAGTCAGTTCCACATGATTCTTCGTGGCGTATTGTAAATTACGGACTGTTTATACTGGAAAGGAGGGAGCAATCAATTTAGAGTTGAGGAAACTGAGGCCCACAGAGCTCCAGGGTCTTCTCCACCACACTCATCTGAGTCACACAGCAGAATCCACACTCCAGATTGTGCAACTGCCATCTTACTATGGAATTTACAATGACACATTCTGAGGTCAGGCAGGAAATGCATCAGAGTGAAGCGTTAGGAACTAGGTCAGTAGCTTGAGACAATACAGGCTCCCAGGCGATCTGCAGTTTCCCTGACCACAGACTGCAACCGGGAATGTGGAAATGTATGTGTGTGGCCGTGGCATCCTTGTTCCATGTATCATGGAACACTGGGCTTTAAGCTGTGCTGTTAGAAGCCACAGCCTACTTTGGCTTATAGTTCCTAGTGCTGCTTCTTTATAGGAATCAAAACATTTTGTTTTTTTCTTTTTTTTTTTTGGTATTTCATACCCTTTAAAGAGATCAACAAGAAGAGACTCAGTTATGTTTAAAAAATTTAATGTGTGTCTATGTGTGTAGAAACATATTAGAAAAGCCAATTTTTTTTACAGTGGGGAACACTGGGTTGTGGAAATATATGTATATATGATTGTTCTTTATTTTCTCTAATTTTTCTGTATTTCCTAAGATTTCTACCAGGAGATTTTCTTTTAATGTATAGTTTTATTAAATATGTAATAAATGTATTCATGTCATAAAATATGTTTAAAATTAATATGAGAAAGTCCCTCTTCATGCTTTTTTAGTTTAGCTGTCTTTTTTTTTTTTAAAGCATCCACTTAGCAATGGATGTAATTTGATGTGTATCTGCTTTAGTCCATTTTGTGCTGCTGTAACAGACAGAATACCCAAAACTGGGTAATTTATAATGA
This sequence comes from Lepilemur ruficaudatus, assembly GCA_963574885.1. Classification (NCBI taxonomy): domain Eukaryota; kingdom Metazoa; phylum Chordata; class Mammalia; order Primates; family Lepilemuridae; genus Lepilemur; species Lepilemur ruficaudatus. The sequence goes on from CAUYRT010029775.1 coordinate 38,254, forward strand.
AGTGAAATTTATTGGCTTACAATTCTTGAGGCTGGGAAGTCCAAAGTCAAGGTGCTGGCATCTACCAAGGTCTTCTTGTCCTGTCATCACAAGGCAGAAGCGGAGGAGGGCGGAGAGGGAGCGAGACTTCCAAACAGGCCCTTTTATAACGAACCCACTCCCGCTGTAACGAACTCACTCCAGTGATAACAGCATTAATTCATTCGAGAGGGCAAAGTCCTCATGGCCTAATCAATTCTTAAAAGTCTTACCACTTAATACTGTTACAATGGCAATTAAACTTCAAGATGAGTTTTGGAGGGGACAGACATTCAAGCCGTAGCAATATCTTCCCAGAATTTTAATGGAATACTCATATATATGAACATTTAGAATTATGGGTAATTTTTTAACCAAAAGTAATATACTACAGATGTTATTCTGTGACTGCCTTTTGTACTTAATATGTCTTGGAGATTATTTTATTTTAGTACATATAAATCTATACCGATCTACTTAAATTGCAGTGTAGTATATATGTCACATTTCTTATTTAACTATTTTCCCATTGATGGACATTTTTAAACATTACAAACAGTGCTACACTGAACATTGTTGTGCATGTTTGTTTTTGTATCACAGTGGTTTCTAAATCAGTGAACTAGTTACAAAGATGGAGAGAAACATTAAGTAGGGAGATGGACATAAAGGAAGGAGAGATTAAAGGGGATGGAGTCAGTTGTTTCTGGAGTACAGAATATTTACCAAATTTCACAAAATTTTCTGAGGCTCACGTAGGAAATAGCAACTCTACTGGAAAGTGGAGATTTTTAGGAAATCAGAAGTCTTCAGAGAAGTTTTGATTAAAATCCGTACTCCACACCACAAAGACGGGTTTTGTCTTTGTTGTTCTTGGCTAAGAAAAAGCAACTCCTTCTATGATAGCTACAACTGGAAGGTTGCTGTCTTGGGAGAGGGGAGGGAGGGCATGGGTATCTGATGATGGGCAGGGAAGGTGCATGGCCAGTTCTATCCCTGAATTACCTGTCCTGTCCCTACAGCACACTTCCAAAGTGGCTGACTGATGTGCATGGCAGTCCTCAGATATGTTTGAGAAAAGAAAATATTACAAGCTCTTGCCAAATCTTGAAAATCAGCTGTTAGTCCTGTGGATGTACAGTCCAGTGTAACTGCAAATCTCTTTTACAATTCAAAACAAATTAGGCAGAAATGAGGGGAAAAGCTTTTCCTTAGAAAAGCAAGGTGAAAAAATGAATTTTTAAAAATCATAGTTACATTGAGTGCACCTTAGGGACAACTCCTTAATTTACTTAAAACTCCAGTTCTCTAATAACGAAGCTAGTATCAGTTATTATTTTGTTAAATATTTATGCAGACATTATGCTAGGAACTTTATATACATAATGCCTTTTTAATATTCAGAAGAGCCCTATAAAAGCTATTACAACTGTATAGATAAGAAATCTGAAAACAGAGAAAGTAACTTGACCAACTGTCACACAACTTGTAAATGAATCCAAGTTTTTGTGTATTTAAAATTCTACCTCTGAACACTACACTGAAAAAAAAAACTTATTTAGTTGATAATCAAATGTTTTCATATTGGTAGCAATTCCAGCAAGAATAAAAAATGATCCATATAATAGATAAATAGATCAATAGGTAATGTTGTGGATTGGTAGTGTGGGGCATAATATTGCTTTGGATTTTGGCATCTTTTATAAGATATTGAAATGCTGAATTATGCATAAGACCATGTTGCAGTGAGAAAAATAGTTTCTGCTTTTATTTATGTTTGAGCTTTTGGAGTGGGGAGTGATAGAGTAGAGATAGGCAGAACAGATTAGTTGGTATGTATTATCCTAAAATCTGAGTTATTTGACATTTTTAAGGCAAAGCATTGATTGAGGTTTATGAACATAAATTGGCAAGAAAAATGATACCATCTGTTCAATAGCAATTCTTTGTTCTTAGCCAAGAACATTTGTTTCAACTTGAGAGTAATAATCATAGTTATCAAGCTTCCTAATTGCATGAACTGTATATATTGTCAGGCTCATAAAGGTATATGTTTATGGTTACTGGATGTTCTTCAGGTTTCATAGTTTCATTGCTGAAGGAGTTAGTTTATTTTTTTCTGTTTCTGTAATTGTTGCTGAAGACTTCAAATAGTCTAGCTGGTATTTTCTGTGATTATATAGCAATATTCTCAAACCTAATTGTTTACACAGAGTACAAATCAGGGACATTTTTCTATTAGATTTCTTAAGTACTTGTTCTCTAGATTTTAACTCCTGTGTTTTACTAATGGAAATAAGTCTTTCTTTTATTTGCCAAGAGACTCCCCTTACAGCTGAAGAATTGTGTTATTTTCCCTTTTATAAACATCAGTGTAAAGTATATACTGTATAAAATGTAAATTACTGATATGAAAATGGACATTTTAGTTCACACTGATTGCCAAAGTGAGCCAGGGGAGTCTGTTTGATTAAAGAAATCATAGTATACCTTAGTCTCTTTAGCCTTCCTTTTGGTTTATTCTAAGAATTCTCAGGAGGTTGCTCAAGAGCTCCAAAGTGAAGCATTATTCTTAAAAATTGCTTTCTAGAAGGATCTACAATGGCCTTGAGGACTACCAAGCATCAAGAAGTAGAAACATGGAGAAATAAATTGCCTTACTTACAGAAAATGTCATTTTAGGTTAAATCACATAGGAATAAATAGTATGGTCATTTAAAAATACACACATATTTATAACAAAAAATAAGGATAAAATTAAATAAATAAATAGGTTGTGGGGAGTACTTAGAAAAAGGAAAATATTATTCTAAAAGATGACATTTATGTCTAATGTTCATCTTAGAAAATTGGTGAAAATCTCTTGTATGTGCTATATTTATAAAAAGTAATAAGTTTTGAAATAATTCCATGCTATAGAGTCTTTTCTTCTTATATACTTGATTCCAAATAGCTGAATGTTTGAAGAAAATCTGTGATTTTTTAATTCATTTAAAGGAAATGTAATAATATACTAATAAATATCTATTTGCTTGAATGAGAAAATAAAATTTTACAGCATGAGTTTTCTTTGCAACAAATGTGCATGCCAATGATTTGAAATATTTTTTTTAAAAAAACTTTTTACTTGAAAGAAACGAAGGTGACTAAATAATAGGTTTGCATGGTCTCAAATACTGAATACGGAGCATATCTACTGTCCAAAAAAGCAAACAAGAAAAAAATTAAAGTTAAAAAAGGAGAAGTTCCATGTAATCTACCCAAAATCAAATGACTTTTTCAAAAGAGTAAGTTTGATAATGTAAGCTAAGTCAAAACGAGGTCAGTCATAAATTATATATGGTGTATTCTTTTCCTTCCATTTTCCACTCCTCATTCCCCATTAGGTGGTTCTTGTCCATGGAAAATAATTGCATGGCATTTCTCCCATCCCATGCCCATGGTAGACGTAATTAAGAAATTGTGTTTTTTCTGTAAGCCTCAGAATCCTTCTCAGTAAAGCACTTCAAGGACCCATTAGCAAATTACAATTGAAGCCTAATTGTGTCTCCCAGGTCTTCTGATCAGCTCTTGTTAGACTTACTCATAGTAAAATAATCTCTATTTACAGTGAGAAGTAAAGAACTGTGTGATATAATAAAAAAAATGCTCTAAAAGAAGTCAGAACACTGTGTTCAAGTCCTGGTTCTACCATTAATAGTGGAATCTTTGACGACTTGTAACTTCTCCAGGACTGATTTTTCCAATCTGTAAAATTAGGGGGTTAGGCTAGACTCTCTTTCTAAAGTCCTTTCTAGTTTCAACCTTTTATATCTTTTGGGTTTTTTGTATTTTTTATATTTTCGTCTTCCTGGATTTCATAACTCACTTTTTTCTTCATTTCATAGCTATCTACTTTTTCTATTCTAGGGTCCTCCATAAGTTACTGCCCTTTTATTACTACTCTAAGGTTACTCATGTTATATGTAGACATATAGTAGACATGACAATAAATATACATACTGTATTTATCATCTTTCCAGAATTTTTCAAAGCAGAAAGTGTTCCTTGACAAATAAATTATTTATTCCTCATATAATAGTGTGAAATTATTAACAAACATTCCTTGGATTCTGTGTGAGAGAATTTACTAAGAACTTGAGTCACTGCATGTGTTTAGGCTGCAAAAAACAGAAGACTCCATTTAAAATGGCTTAAATAAAAAGAGAGATTTATTGAATTATATGACAAGAAGCATAGCTATAGAATTATTTCAGTGGCTCGAACATGTATCAAGAATCCAGATTCTTTTCTTCTTTCTACCCACTCATTCTCAGCACTTAAGTTTTTGATCTCAGCTTTATCTTCTTACGGTTCCAAGATGGCTGCAGCAGCTCTAAGCATAATATATTCATACAACTTCTTTTTCTTCTGTCCCTTTTTAAGAAAGATAAAAGCTATCCCAGAAGCTCCCTCACAGATTTCCTTCTCAGGTTTTTACTAAAAAGAAATTCATTACATGCTTATCCCTAACCCTTTCACTGGCAAGAGAAATGCCATATGAACTTCTCATGATCAGAACTAATCATGGTTTGTCCTGGCATTGGAGGGGCCTGGTCTCCCTTGAAGCACCAAATACCTGACACTTGAACAAAATTTAGTGGTTTCTGAGTAGACAACAACGGTGTCTTCACCACTTGGTGCATACAGATATATTGCCACAGTTTGAATCAAACCTACCTTCTCATTCCCATCTCCAACCATTTACCCCCGTTTAATTTTCTATACCTTCAGCAACTTCCAAAGACTTCTCACCATTCCCCAAATATATGTTTTTTACCTCTGCAACATTTTGCACATTCTTTCAGTCTGGGATGCCTTTAGTCACCTTTGCAACTTGACAAACCACTGATATATTTCATGACCCACCTCAATTGTCAGCTCTTTAGATCTGAAGCCTTCCCTAATTTCCCCTAACTAATCAGGTCAAGTGAGTTTTTCACAGCTGTGTGCTTCTGATTTAGGTCAGTCTTCATTATTTGTAACTATTTATTGATTTATTTTCTCCTAAAACTCCTGTAAGGAAGGGACTCAGTCCCTTGGTATTTGTGTTTTCATGGATACGGTACTGCACACAGATCAGCTGTTGAATACAAGTTTGTTGAATTAATACAAAGGCCAACAGCTTTCTGTTACAAATTCAAAGCCTAGTGATTGATGATTATTCTTTACATAATTTTAAATATATGTATTTTGGTGAAATATTCAAAGTAAGTGTCAATACATTTGTTCCATCAAAGTACTTCATGACCTGTTATACATTCAAAATGACAGGAACCACAGATAACTCAGTGGGATTTGAAATCAGCCATACTAAGAGATATTGTAGATCAATGGTTAACACACTAACAAAGAAAAACCCATGCAAATAACTAAAGAAACACTAAATCTTCAATGTTAAATCATTCAGAGCATTCACAAAAGAAGATGTATAAATGACAAGTTAGAATGTTAAAAAAAATTGGGACCTCTGATTAAAGATAGAGCAATCAACACATTCATTTGATTACCTTCTGAAAATCATAAAAGGGCCTTTCTAGGTATAAATCATGATGACAAAGACAGTGAGAAAGGAGATAACTGTAACAACACTTTGGAAGCTGAAAAACAAATGGACAAGTAGTAGCTGCCTTAGTAGATAATTAAAGCAAAATCCTATGCTAGCATAAGGGAAAGCCAAAGAGTAATCTCATGAATAGTTCAAAACAACTAAAAGACTCAGAAAGCAGCCATAACCAGCACCTAAGAAAGTGGGGAGAAGACTAACACTATTTTAGAAGCAGTCAGACTTGCTGATCCCATCTTACACTCTGTGGAGCTGTGTGACTGTACCTCCTACACTCCAGGAAAATATTAATACTAGACATTGATTCTCAGGAGAGTGTAAAACAGTCCCTGAGATATAAAACAGTCCCTAGACAAGGGAAAACCAGGCAGGTTGAAGATTGAGGTGCCATACTGAACACAGAAGGATTAAGTAAACACATATTTATGCTCATAATAACAAGGATTTTTCAATTTTGATTACCACTGTATCTCCAGAGGCTAGAGCAGAAGCTGCCAAATATAGGCACTCAAATATTTGTTAAATGAGTTCTGAAGGTTGAGAGTTTCAACCTCCTCCTCTCATTCAGTTTCCAACTCTGTATAAGCCCTCTGGACAAGAGATTGAGGTACCCTTTAGAGAATCCACTAGCCCAAGAAAAAAGACCCAAAGGTAGTGATACATGGGATTTTTGAATGAAACAGCTCAGCTAGATCACTCTAAAGTGAAGAATATAATTGGTAAATCTTACCCATAAGAATGTCCAGTCTTACCCTCAGAGCTTCCAATCTGATTTCTAGTACTCTAACCTTAAATATGACTACACAGGTAAGATTTATCAAACGTTTAGAAAATATACTTAAATGAAGGAGAGATATCAAAACAAATTTTAAAAATGATTAACTTTGAAGGAGTACAGATGCTGCAGGAAGAAGATAACTTATAAAATATCCTCAGAGAGATAAGAGGAAACACAGTTTATATGGTATTCATAAATATTGTTAACATTGCTTCCATGAAACAAGAATACGATGCTATGAAAAGGAAAACATTCAGAGAATAGGAAAAGAGGTCTTGGAAAGTAAAACATGATAGCATAATTAAAAACTTAATAGAAGTGTTTAAATATAAATTTGAGGATGTCTCTGTGGAAATACAGCAAAAATACAAAGAGTTAGAAAATACAGAAGAAAATACATCAAATTAGAGGGCTAGTCCAGGAAATCTAGCATCCAAATAACAAAAATTCTAGAAAAAAGAGAAAACTGCAAGAGGTCATAATTGAAGAAATTATTTCCATAGCTCATTAATAGGAGCATCCAGCATAATATACAGTAGTTAAAAAGAGACTTGTTCTAAAGATCATCATCAGTTCATATGAAAAGGATCAGAAGTCAAAAAGGCATCAGACTCCTTAAGATTCATATTGAAACCTAGAAAAGGATGAAGGAAATTCTGAAGGGAAATGATTCTCAACCCAGAATTCTATACCCAACCAAACTATTAATCAGGAGTGAGCATAGAATAAAGACAATTTCAGAGTTGAAAGCCCTTAAAAAATTTGTCTCTGATGCATACTTACTCAGGAAGCTACTGGAAAACATGCTCACTAAAACAAGGGAGTAAACTCTAAAAACATCATCCTCAGGATAATGAGGAAGGAGCATCCCAAAGTGACAGCTGAGCAACAGACCTAGAAAATAACCAATCCAGATCAAAGAAGCCTCTGGGAGAGATTTCCTCAAGAAGGTGAATTTGATAAAATTCCCAAAGTGTTTGAACCATACTTAGATTTTTGCAGTAGGGAGAAAGTTTGGGATTGAATTAGTGATAAGTATATAGACACCTAAGGGAACAAACAAAAGGCAAGAATTTTCAATAAGGAAAGCAAAAACTTGTGCAGAAAAGAAAAAGTAAATAGATTATGTTACATAAGTTAGCTGCTGATAGTTTTTACTTAGTTGTACTAATGTAAACACAATAACTATCAGTCTAAAATTACAATACACACTGAAGGATGGGGATGAGAAGTGTGAATGGATACTAGGTAAGTCCTCATCTTGCACTGTGAAATATCAATAAGCAATGCCTAAAAATGAAATATTAAGAGGTAGCAATAAAGATTTTTCATTTAGAGATATCATGGAATGTAGCAAATGAATCAGCTGTAAGATGTGAAAGTGGTTACCTCTAGAAAGTAGAAGATACGTGTATGTATTGCGGGTGGGAGATACAGTGCAAGAAATGTCTTCTTTCTTAATCCTTGTGATACTATTCAGTCCTTTAAACTATGTGTCTGTATGATTTTGCTAAAAATAAAATTTAAATCCAAAAATTGATCACTCTTACTTGTAATAAGAAGTTCAAATTAAAACAAGGAGATAATGTTAGCGGCAAGGATTTTTAAAATGTATTTTTAACATTTTATCATCAGTGTTGGTAAAAATATCATGTGATATCACTTTTAAACAGTGCTTCCTTATAAAAGTGGAAATTGCTATAATATTCCTGAAAAACAATCTGGCAGTATACATTAAGAGACATAAAAATGTTTATTCCCTTGACCTTATAATTCCCCTTTTAGAAATTTCTTATAGGGAACTACTTACCAAAAAAAATAGGCTGGAAAGAAATACATCAACATGTTCACAGTGGTTATCTCTGTGCAGTAGGATTATGGGTGATAAAGTGATGGGTTGTTTCTATTTTTCTCTTGCACCCCTGTATTTTTTTCCCAAGTAATCTATAATGAAGACAGGCTCCTTTTATGTTCAGAAATTAGAGCAGTAAACATTTTTAATTTTTAAAAACACTGCTCCTCCTAATAGAAAAAGTTATTTGTTTTGACCACACCAGACCAGGTTAATAGTGCCAGGAGAGGAATGTGGATGAAGGCTGACCAGGCCATCTGGAAGTGTGAGTCATCCTGAGTACCATGGAAGAGAGGCTCCCTGCAAGGACTCGCTGTGCTGACTGTGGCTGCTGTGTCTGTGGTTGCTCAGGAATCGCCCAGGGAAGGAGAATAGGGCTTCCCCACTGGACAAATAAAATGAGCTTCCTGTTCCCAAACAGAGTCCACAAATCATGTGGGTAATAAGGTTTTATGAAGGTAGAACATAACAGTTACGATGAGGGTAGGAACACCACTGAAATATATCCTTATATTAATTTTTAGTCTTTTAACTGCATCTTCTGATCCCACTGGAGTATCCAAGTTTTTACATGGAACGTGTTTGCTGTTAACTTTTCTTTCTCTGTTTTGTTCAATGCTGTGAAGTTTGCTAATCTTGATGAACCAAGTCTCTTAATGCTGAGTTTTTATAAAAGAAGTAGCACTGTATTTCCATGGAATGGGGAATGGAGAGGGATAAGGAGGAAAGGACTTAAACTGATTTTTAAAATGCTTTCCTTTGTTTATCAGTTAAAAGAAGAGGTTAAAAGGCAGATTATTTAGATAACATTGTGCTCCAACTGCACTGGTGTATTTGCCATTCCTCTAAGAAACCATTTTCATCCTGGCTACTTAAATCTGCACATTTTGTTCCTTCTCTCTGGAATATCCTAACAAACTCTTTCTGCTTGATAAACTCCTACTTACTCTTCCAGACCAAGCTGAAATGTTCCCTTCAGTGTAAAAACTTCCATGACGAAAGAAAATTGTAATTATAATAACAGCAATTTATTGAGCTGTCTGGTCCTTTACCCAATCTTGTGCCATCAGATAAGCAAGGTAGTTTTAGCCTCACTTTGCAGAGGAGGAAACTGAGGCTTAGAAGACTTGAGTATCTGGCTCAAGAATACACAGATCTGAAACCCAGATCCAAACCCAACAATTCCTGCCTAAAGCCCCTTGTTTTTCAAAAACTGCATCATCTGTTGATCATTTTGCTTTATATTTGCTTACGTGTTTATCTTCCTCACTGGACTGAATCTTCCTTAATAGAAGATAAAGTGTCTTTTTGGAGGTGTTGCATTTTTACATATAACATCAGTCAGGTTTAAATTTTTCATTTATCGTTGACATTCCTTGCTTTACTTTACACTCCGCAGGGCAGGATCCTTGAGCACCGAAACCGTGGATGCTTTGTTGTTCACATTGAATCCAGCATGTGTCACAGTGTCTGCCATATAGAAATTGCTCAATATACGTTTTTGAGTTAATAAATGAACTAACAAATGAATGAACAAATGATTGAAGCAGAAAGACTCAGATCTAGTTTCTCGCAAAACAGTACATTTTCAAAAATCTTTCATTATCCCCATTGTCTGGATAGACAACGATTACGTATGTTCACATGAAATACACTACCAATATCAACAATCATGTTAAACTAAATGAAATCTGTACCCTATGGGAGTGCTAGTGGTGTGGGTTGGGGCAAGTTTTACTTTCTTATAAACAAAGATACTGAGACTTCACAACATGCAGCTGTACAGATGTCAGACTTTTCATTCACACGTGCTCTGTAATCAAGAGCTCAAATAGGCAGTTTTAAGCTCTGGACTCAAGCCAATGTGGTTCATGTTTTGTCATTACAGGGCCTACAATTACACTTTATTTTGATTATCTTATAAGGCTTTCATAAATTTTGAATTATGAAAAACTGATCACATAAGAATTAGCCTCCAAGTACCTTGTAATATATGCAATCTTGTACCAAGTAGATTAAAAAATGTGTTCATTTGGTAACTAGAATGTTCTTAAAGCCTAGAAATAATGTGTTTTTTGTAAAGAAAAGAAAATCCATGTCCTGTTTTTCTTTTCTTTTAAATGAAAACTCATGAGAAATAAGAAGCAACAGAATGTGTTAAATTATTTCCTCTGTTACAGCACAATCCTACATCAGATTTTAAATATAAAAGAATAGGCAAAGAGATAATAGGACTGACTTCAGTTCTAACACAAATAAGGCAGGAAATTGGGTAAAATAAGTTTTTTCTCTAATCTTATGTGAAAAGAAAATGTGTCATGTGGCAAACCCATATGAATCCAATCTGTTTGGTTTATTCATTCCTGCAGTGACATCCAGTACTCCAAAAATTATTTCAGAAACCTAGTCAGTATTTCACTGCCATCATATAGACTATAGAATATGCTATAAGGTATGAGAAAACTTAGTGCACTTCAAAAAAATAATTCCAATTGAAACAGGTTGTTGATCACATATCTTTCTCTCTCTTCAGAAACCTATGGCTATTTTCTGTTTTTCAACTCCCTCTCCAGAAAGGCACATTTTCTCTTCTGTCTTAGTTGGTTCAGGTTGCTAGAACAAAGTACCATAAACTGGATGGCTTATGAACAACAGAAATTTATTTCTCACAGTTTTGGAGACTGTGATGTCCAAGATCAAGGTGCCAGCAGATTTGGTATCTGGTGAGGGGCTCTTTCTTGAGTCACAGATGTGGAGCCTTTGGCTTTCTCCCCATGTGCTAGAAGGGATCTAGCACTCTTGGGTCTGTTTTTTATAAGGGCACAAATCCCATTCCTGAGGGCTCTGCTAATTATCTCACAATGGCCCCCACCTCCTAACACCACCACGTTGCTGATGAGGTTTCAACATATGGATTTGGGGAGGGACACAAACATTCAGACCATAGCATCTTCTATTCCCCACAGAATTAAAAAGAAGAAGAATTTGTGTCTTACAAATAAAATTCTCACCATGCACCCCCACCATATCAGGACATGACCCCAACTTTCTTTGCTAATCATTGATCTCTCATGATTCTCTCGTGCCCATCTCTCCAGCCTCGTCTCCTCCCACATGTGCACTCTCTGCTGTAACAAATGGTGGGCAGGTTCCCAAATGCCCTGGGCCTCATGACTTCCCACCTTTGCCCATGTTATTCTCTCTGTCTGGGACCCCTCACCATCTATCCACTCCTCTCCACACTCTACTCTTGCTCTTCCTCTCTGCACTCTAATACCTCCTCCTTTTTGACATATCCAGAATTGCCTGCTCTAGGAAGCCCCTCCAAGACCAAGCTAGATTCCTCTCACGATGTTCCTACATGTGCTGTTGGAGCCCTTACCAAGTTTTGCACTAGGAGTGTTTGTTAGCTCGTCTTTCTTCTTGACCAGACTGTGAGCCCTTAAGGGCAAGGGCTTATCTCATTTTTCATTTCATGTCCAAAATCTTATCCAGCATTGAATATATACTACATGTTCACTGAGTATTTGTTCAATGAATCAATGGGTTTTCCATTAGTAGAGTGAATAAGGTACATTTTTTAGAACAGGATCTGAAAAACAAGTGAGAAATATTGGGACATCTTTGCTTAAGGTAAAGATGCTTTGACAGGGACCACTTTTAAAACAGCATCTATTTAGGTCCCTTTAGTCTTCTTTATGAAACAGGAATATTCTCAGATCCAGTGAAAGGGGGTCTAGTTACCAAGGAATAAAGCAAATTGGTATAAAGTGGGTTTTCTTATAAGAGAGTGCCAAATCATAGATCCTAAAGACAATATTATGTTGAAATGTCTTTAGAGCTTCCAAATAGAGATATGCATAATGTCTCATGTGATTAAAACAGTATGTGTCAAAGGAAGAAACAGGATTTCTAGGTTTTTGGTGTTCTTGGTACTCTGAAAAAATATTATACAGTCTCCTGACAAGTATTTCCTCATCTCTTTTCCCAAGGAAATTTAAGATTTAAGATGTTTATTCTGCAAGATATTTGGAGATAAGGCTACACCCATGAAACCATCATCACAATCAATGCCATAAAGTTATCCATCACCTCCAAAAGCTTCCTCTGACCCCTTGGTTTTGTTTTGTTTTGTTTATTTTGCTTTTATAAGTAAAAACATTTAGTGTAAGATATGTCCTTTTAGCAAATTTTTAAGTGTACAATAACTGTATTGTTAATCATATGCCTTATGTTGTACAGTACTTCTCCAGAACTTATATTGCAAGACTGAAACTTTGTACCTGTTGATCACACCTCCCAATCAGTCCTTTCCCCCAGCCCTTGACAATCACCATTCTACTTTCTGCTTCTATGATTTTGACTATTTTAGATTACATAAGCCAGATCATAAAGTATTTGTCCTTTTGTAGCTGGCTTATTCTACTTAGCATAATGGCCTCCAGGTCCATCCATGTTGTTACTAAGGAAAGGACTAGGCTGTATAATATTCCTTTGTATGTATATACCACCTTTTCTTTATCCATTCGTCAGTCAATGGACATTGAGGTTGTTTCCATATCTTAATTATTACGAATGTGCTGCAATAAGCACGGGAGTGAAAATGTCTCTTCACTAAGATTTAGATTTTAGTTCCATTGGGTGTATACTATGAAGTGGGATTATTGGATCAATTTCTTTCCTATTTTGAAAGTAGGGCACCACCCCCCAAACATTTCTACAACTGAAGTGCTTCTTGCACTTGGAAGTCAAGCTATTTGTTGGAAGGATTGGAAAAAAAACTAGTGATTAAAAAGAAATCTTAAGTTTGGAGGAAGGATCACTACTAATGGCTATATTAATTCTAGAGTTACTGATACTCTAAATACATTTTTTAAAATTATTTGATTAAGCCAAAACAGATGGTTTAATGACATGTTAGAGAGGATTAACAAACTCTAGTTAGAGACCCAGTCTGAATTAACAAATCACCATTGTATGTGGGATATTGAAAATTCACTGCCAGATTATGGCTTGTTTCTGGATATTTCATTCCTGTTTGTTTTACTGTCTTAAAATAGTGGGACATTGGTAGCCTATTGGACCTGACAGCAAACTATGCTTTAGCAGGGCTAGAATCAGGGTGGTGTGGTTTATTTTAGGAGACTGGGTAGTCTGCCCAGCACAAAGTAGTGTAATGAGAAGTCGGTTGGCTAAGACTTTCTGATGGTGGGCCCCAGAGCTCACCTGAAAGAGTACTAAGGATAAAAGTGTCATCTAGGCTAGTTGGCCTACCAGTTGATTTAAAAAATAAAAACAAAAGACATACACAGTGTATTTTAGCAAAGTTCAGTATTTTGAAGGGAGCAGAAATATAGCATACTTTGGGTTTTTGTCTCTTTCCTGACTTTATCAGTTTTTTCCCCACCCTGCTCTCCCTCCTTCTCTCCTTCTTTTATGCTGAGAACCAATAGAAAACATATATTTTCTCTCTCTTTTTTTTTTTTTTTGCTTAATAACAACAGTGACATAAACAACAATCAGACTCTTAAATTCTGGCTGTAATCTAGGTCAATACCCACTCCCTTGGAGTTACCTTAGAATTAGGTTCTTATCCCCTCCCTGCCCTTTCTCTGTTAAAATGGGTATTTCAATTTCATTCTGAAGAACTAGGACTATCCTGTCCTCAGTCATTTTTCACTTTCTTCTTTTTATTCCCCATACCCCTGTCATTGCCAAACAAACTGATTATCTCAGTTTCTGTTTTTCTTTTAGATTTTTTAATATAGTAACTGAAATTGGCTTGGTCAGAAGGCTGATTCTCTGAATGCCAGAGTAACTTGAGATATAGAATGGCTTGAGTCAATTTCTGGGTGTTTTGGACCACATATGTTGGTTTTATAACCTGGCATTCATAATAGATCACTTCCTACCCTGACCGGGCTCTGGTCCATCTCAAAAAGTTACTAGCATAATTACTGATTACCACGTGTACTCATGGCTTGAAGTTTAGTAGCCTGAAAGAAAATTTCCAGAGGCATCATAATAAGGAAATTTAAATAAGAGCTCACGTTGGCTCAGGAATATTATGTATAGCATTGATCCATAATGTAGCTAATAAATCCATTATGTTGCATATATAAGTGATTTGTTAGTACCTTGGCCAATAAGAGTGAAACCTGTCTCAACAGGAATGTTGCAAGAGGAAAGGCAGTGAAACTTTCATCTCCACTGGGAGTGAACAAACTTGCCAAATCTGGATCATCAATCATATTAAATGTGTTCAAAACAAATCATACATCTTCCACAGTTCATTGTATTCATCAGCACTTTTGGAGTCAACAGTCCAAAGTCGTCACCTTTGGCCAAGTTTTCCATAGCCTGTGGGTTGGGCAGTTTGCCTCAGCTGTCTTTCTCAAGGATATGTTCTCAGGTAGTTGTACTCCAAGGGCCAATTTCAATCAAATCCGAAAGGACAAAAGGGCAGTCTTGTTTTTGTAAGAGATGACATTATATTACAACTTCAAAATTGTCTTAAAAGTCAAACACTGTCTAAAAAGTTTCTTAAAATTACTTAGAGCTTGAATGCATGAATAGAAGACTGAATTTGCCCCTCACACATTGCATGAACACTCATTATGTAGCCACAGAAGTATAGTATCATTTATGTGAGCCTATCTGTGTATGTAGTGTGTATACATGGGGGAGTAGGGCAGGAAAGAATGCTCAAATATGAGATAATGGAATTATTGGTTGTCACTATTCTGATTGCCTTTTTAAAAAATGCTTTATTTGGGAATAATTTCAAACATGCTTGAAAGCTTCATGAATAGTACAAAGAACACATGCATTTACCCATTGTCAACATTCTCCCTCATTTGCATCGTCATTCTTTGTTCTCTTTGTACACACGCACACATACACACACACACATAGACACACACACTTCTTGTTGTCTGAACCACTTGAGAGAAGTCTGCACACATCATGGCACTCTATCCTCTCCATGGGTACCTCTGAAGAAAAAGGACACTTTTCTATGGAACTAAGGTATAGGCTCAAATATCTGATTACCTTTGGATTTTATAGCATGACTTATTATTCCTTTTTACCTCAAGTACTAGCTCAGATACTGTGCTGTATAAGGAACAGCTCACCTATTAGTTAGGGGACAGCTCAGATGTTTGGCAGGAAAAGTCACATCACTAACATTTTAAATTTTGCAAATATAAAAATGATAGAAATATATTGGTATATTAAAACTATATAATACATCAATATATGGGAAATAACTGAGTGCTGGTTTTAGGGAGAATAGATGAGCTATAAATGGAGATGCCCCTTAATTAATGAATCTTATCTATTTAGTGATCCATCTTATCGATGGTTTTATAGTTAGCTAGCATTCTTTATGACAGCCAGAACATCTTGTCTTTCTGTATTTTTTATCCTGTATTTCCTCTTACAATCAGATAATTCCAGGTTCTGAAAGAGCTAAGTAGTTTCTACTTAGACAATACCTTTACCTCGGTCCCTGACAGTCAGCAGTGGAGAAGTAGAAAGGGCACATTGACGACAGTGAATTGGGTCCTGGAAGGAGTAGGGTCCAGTGGGTAATCATCCTGACACTGTCCCACAGCCAGCCCTTCACCAAAATAGGTGGTGGTAGGTGTCTCCCCATTATGTTTTATATTTCCTATCTTAATTTTTTTAAAATGTGGGTTTACCCTGCTGTGAACAAATAGAATTGAGATTTATGTGTCATAATCTATGTAGCTAATTTTGCTAGCTAACACATTTCTGACAGTTGCAATTTTTTCCCAAAAGAAGCTTGAGTGTGCCTATCGCTCTCAACCCAGTATATTTAACAATATTTCTATGCATCCAGCAATGTAAGTGAAAATGACAGTGTTTCAGGGATTTAGAATGGGCAGCAAGATTCTCTGTAGGAGGAAGGTATGATGCTGGAGCAATCTATGAAAGTAGGGTTCCCTGATAAACTGTGTTGAACACTCTAGAGACACAGTCCTCCAAAGTCATCCACGAGGCTGAGTCTGACAGTGTCCTCACACGGTGGGCCTTGAGTGTGTATAAATAACACATTTACTACTGCAGGCAAACTCTTCATTTATTCATTCGCAGATTTATATTGAGGGATTCTGTTCTAGGAGCTTGGGATTTGGTAATAAATAAGATAGCCATGGTCTATAACCTCATAGAGCTTACACATAAACTGTTTTGTTTTAAAATGTTGTACATTCAGAAGTATTTGTGCTCTGACCGTACGACCACAATATGTCATGCTATAAACCTGTCAGGCCTGACTGGGATCCACAAGAATTTAGCTTTAAAGCTATCAGATTTGCAGGAGGAGAGAACATTGGCCTTAGATGAAAAATCATAGGAAGAAATAATTTTGAAAAGACCCACCAGTTTTTAATGATTTAACAAGAACAATGTGCTTGTGAGACTATTAAGCAGGAATATGTGGACATCCATATGTTCAAGTGTCTAAATGCACTAGTGGGGGAGGGGGGCTGGGGGAAGGAGAGCCTCCCAGCAATGGGGACAGTGTTCTTCTTCAGGGCAGGGAGCACACTCTTTGGTTATGCACAATGGCTTTCAGGCTGGGAAGATAAATATCTGTAGCCTAAAGGAAACTCCAGAATGGTTCTCGTGGCTTTGTTTGGCAGATTTTCTAAAAAGCGTTTTCAGATACTTCTGGAGCAGGCTGTTACCAAGCAATCCATTACTGCACAACATATTCAAATCATGGTAAGCTGAAAACAAGTCATCCAATACCCAAGTGTCAGCCTGGCCTATGTGAACATGCTTCTTGCTGTTAAGACAAACTATGGTCCTAAATCACAAGTAAATATGAGTTTTTTGTCATTGGTGTTTATATTAGTTTGGATTGCGTTTGGCTGTAAATACAGGGATTTAGAATAGAAGTGGCTTAAACGAGACAGATATTTCTCTCATGTTCAAATCTGAAAGTAAGCAGTCCAGAGTTAATATGCCAACATTGTTCCGCAATGTCTTCAAGCACATGTGCTCTTTCCATCTTGTTGCTTTGTTAGATGTGGCCTCTGTACCCAAATTCAACTTATGGTCCCATATGGCTACTCCACCTCTGGCCATCAAATTCATAGCCTTGCTAGCAGGAAAGAAAAAAGAACAAAGACAGGCAGGTAGAAGATACATGGCAGATGTCTTTTAAGAAGAGTTCCTAGAACCTCCACATTACATTCCTACTACCAACCCATTCACCAAAACTTAGTTGTGTGGCCACACCTGTCTGCAAAGGAGTCTGGAAATGTTCTTCTCTTTATGGGGCAGTCACAGACTTAGGTGAAAAATGCGATTCTAATACAACTGATCAAGAAAAGCATCAATAGTAAGGGACAGTTAGTCTCTGCCACAATGTTGCCTATTAATAATGTCGCATGTAGTCTGCAGCAGTCTGTTTGCAATGTAATTTATAATAATGATCTTTTACCTTATGAACGTAGTAGCTATGGTGTTGAGGAAAGTTGTGTTAGTTTCTGTTAGAATCGAGCCTGATGCCATGGCTGACTCCTGTGATCCCAGATATTCAGGAGGCTGAGGCAGAAGGATGCCTTGAAGCCAGGAGTTCAAGATTCTGTTAGAATATTTTACCTGCCCTGGGTGAGGTCCTAAAGATAAAATGTGCTAGACAAATTAATTTTAAATGGCACATCTCAATAGATTCCCAACCTCAAAGCTTGCATGTTCATCTGGAAGTAGGGAAAAAGAAATCAATTGTACAAAATAAAAGTAGTTTGGGTTCTGAAAGCTGTTTGATGCTCTTCATGTTCTTACCAACTAATACCCTCGTCTAAATTTGAATCCCAGGTACATTTTGACCTTATCATAGAGAGTCCTATAGTCTCACATGGGAATTACTGTGCTTGTTCTAACAAGATTATGTTCCAGCAGGCTTGCCAAAATTTGATAGCTACAAATAGGGAGCTCTGAAAGCAGGGAGGTGGGGGAGGTAATTTCTTTTAATTCTACTGCAGTGTCTTGCATTAAGGTAGACAACATTACCGCTTTGCTGCCACAAGGCAGACATGGCACTAAATAGGAAGAATGAGCAATCGTGGAGCCCCACTGATTTAATTTCCAGTGGGGTTTATGGAAGTACCAAAACATGATGTAGCCAAATGTTCCTAGAAGTATGAAGTAATTTAATTTGTTCCATCATTACAAGAAATTAAAGCCAAGCACAATTACATCCCAGTAGTAAAAAGAACCTGTTAAATTGCCATTGTTATTGACTGAATGAAGTGAGTTTTCTGATTACCTTGACCAGCCACATTTTAATTTTTGTCTGTCCATTTGTTCCAAATCACATTAGAGGACCTTAACTGATTTTCACAAAATAAGCTACATTATTATGGTACAGTTTAACCTGAGAAGCTTAAGTTTAATTACTAGATTAGAGTTTTCAAATGAGCGTGCCTTCTAGATTTCAGTAAATTTAACGATGTAATTATTAGGGATTCTTTTTTTGTTATGTGAATAAGAAATCCAAGATTAAAGGAAAGACTTAAATTTAGAGAAATGATTTTTTTTCCTTCCACTAAGAGTCTCTCAGAGACAGGTGTCTGTTCTTTCAGGAATGGGCTCACACTTCCTGAATGTCGTGATTGTGAGAGCTGCCTCCACAGAGGAAAGCCCCTGGCAGGGTGTAGAACCCAGACTTCCACAGGGAGGGGGGTTGGGTGGCTAAGTGATGTACAGTCAAGTCTCCCATAAGTAGGGTGTCCATATTATTTAGCATTCAAACCAGGGCACTTTTTAGAGTGAAAGGCGATGCTATTCATAATTACCCTGCTGTAACAGACATAAACCTGATGAGTTTCAGGCCATTTGGGAACAGGGGGCAATAGATATCTAGACAAATAAATGTACTGTATTTGTAGGTACCCAGAGAAGAAAAGGCTCTATAGGATACTAGGAGGAAAAAAATGGAGAGAAGGTCTACTCTCCCAGGGATTTCTCTCCCCTAGTACAAGAGTTACTCTAATCATGTGGTATCTCAGAGCACAAAGGTTACAAGTCCTTTCAACCACATTCATAATACTCTAACAATCTGGTTATTGATTCTCAGGTGCATTAGAAACTATGGAAACATTACAGAGAGGTAGCCCTAATGAGGGGAATGTTCCTTGCTTTTTCAGTTCAATTCAATTCACCGAAAATTTATTGGATACCTTGTACGTGACGACGAGTGTTTAGCACCAGAGATCAAAAAATGAATTCAATATGGTCCCAACCCTGGACCAAGTTCAGTCTAATAGTAAACACATCATTGTGATTGAATGTTTAATGACTTGAAGAGTTAACTTCTGATTTGGCTTTCATGCATCAAACATAATTTTTGCCAGTCTCTATCTTTAG
Organism: Lepilemur ruficaudatus; assembly: GCA_963574885.1. NCBI lineage: Eukaryota > Metazoa > Chordata > Mammalia > Primates > Lepilemuridae > Lepilemur > Lepilemur ruficaudatus. The sequence goes on from CAUYRT010029775.1 coordinate 57,913, forward strand.
GGGGAACTCCTGCTCGGTGATAACCTGGATTTTTCCCAGTTTCCTACTAATGCTAGACAATGTGGTAAAATAAACAGGCTGATCAAGCTGTTTTAGTGAGATTCTTTTAATAACCCAGTGGTCCTTGTTTTCCAGACTGCTAATTTATTTTTTTTCACCAGGAAAGCCCTATCTGAGCTGTTCCGATAAAATCAACAAAGACAAGCTACAGAGATTTAGGCTATCTGGGCTAAAAAGGTTTGCTTATTTAATTAGATAAATAATTGGAGAGCTCTTTCTAGGATCATTATTCCTAATCATATTAATAAAAACTGGAAAGACCATCTCAGTCAGCCAGTTTTGGATATCAGGCTTTTGGAGAAGAGTGAAGCATCAGAGTGAGCTGGGAATAATCCAAAAAATCCTAACATGCTCTACGTGCCTGTGTGTAAAATTCATCATCATAGTAATTTCCTAAGCACTTACTATTTTTCAGGCACATGCAGAATCCTATTTAATCTGTAAAACCACTCTATTCTGTAGGTACTCCTTTCCCTATTTTACAACGTAGAAAACAAGCTTAGGTAAGTAAATTAAGTTTTAGGAGGGTCTCAGGCTAGACGGTGGTAAAGCTCAGGTTTGGAAACAAGGACTGTCTTACTCCAAAAACTCTTCTCTTGAATTTCAGTCATTGTAAGTTCCCCCTCTAGCCTGGCATATCCCAGCATTTGGTCCACTCAAAGGTTAAGAGGAGCAGGGATCCGCCAGCCTGGTTTCTAAAGAAAGGAATGAGGGAGGCAGAGCTGGATCGAGCCAAACAGATTATTTTCCACTGCCAGTCTTGCCATAAAGGAGAATTATGCTAGCAATGGTTACTTGTGCTGATGAATTAATTTCCAAATATTTATTTTCCCCAAAAGAGTGCAGGATCCCAGGCCCACAGGGCCCAGCTCATGGGGAGGAGGAAGAGGCAGGTGATGGGAGCAATAAGTGGGGAATTCAAGCTGCAAAATTTAATTGAGCTCTAAAAAGTGCTGAGTTCTCTTCACTCCTTCATCTGGCGGCCCCAGTTCTTGCCCTCTGCCTCCCACAATTGCCACTTTGTCCTTTTAAAACATTGTCTCCTGAATGCTATCAGCTTCCAGTTGGTTGAGTTTCTGCGCTTTTGGAGATTCATGCCTATTCTTTCCTCATTTGCCATAGTAGTTGTAGCTCACTCCCTCCTGCTCACTCTCCCTCCAAGGCTTCTACTTCAGAGAATTTAGAGAGTTAGACAGAGAAAAGTCTGTTTTGTGCCTGACGCCTAGTGCCATGAGCTCGTTTTTGCCCTATCTGAGCCCTAGACCCACTCTTCCTGTGGTTCACACTCTGTTCCTTGCAACCCAGCCAAGCTTGCAAACTCTGATCATGAGTCACCAAGAGGAAAGGGCATGGGCATCTTCCCCAGGAAGCTTGGCTGGATCCTCTGAGCTTTTCTGACCTGTTTATGCCTCTGCCATAGCACACCTGAGTATCTTTTGACATCACTACCATTGTTCATTTGTTGATCAATACCTCTAGATTGTGGACTCCTTGAAGCAAGAAATCTTCTCAGCTAAGCTCTGTAAGTTGAGCGCCTCATATAATATCAGTCTTCTGGTATTACCAGCAGGGTTCAACAAGTATTTGTTGAGAAGTAATGAATTAAGCCAAAGTTTAAGTAGACAAAGATGAATCAACTAATAATCTCTAGCTTCCCAACTTTGTTCATGGAAAAGGCTCACCCACAGGTAAATCCCAAACAGGTGAAGTACTTGAATTCCCTTCAACTTCTCCTGAGTGTGCCCCACTCCCTGCAGCTGGGGTCTTCTTGTCCCTCCTGTGTAGACCTGTGAAAGGCAGGGATTGAATAGATGGAGGGATGGAGGGGAAGAGGGAAGAAAGGTGTAGATGACCAAGGGACAAAAACAAATAACCCAGCATGACCAAATACGCAAAGATGGGACTTTGAGGAAACTTGCTGATAAGAGATGGAGGCGGAGGTAGAGTCAGCCACAGGGGATAAAGGATAAAGGAACCCCAGAAATGGGGGAAATAGCTGGATTTGCCAGGAATACATTTTTAAGGTTTTAAGGGTTAGAAAGGAAAATAAGAGCCAATTAGAAAGATGTCTTTTTCCTGGACATCTTACACCATACATCCTACACCAGGATGTATGGTGGTCTTTGGGAGATAGTGCTACCTGATTGGTTGAGTCATAGGTAATTGTTAGGTCAACAGGATCAGATATTTTTGGTGAGGCCACATTCCTCACAGCATGTCTCACAGGGGTCCAGTTGGCCCAGGAACAGCTGAAATCATTTGGCCAAAACCATTCCTTAGTAACTGTTGGAACCAGGAAAGGAATCTGCACCCTTTGACTCCAAATCAAACAGTCTTTCGGTGACCCCACGTTAGCATTTCAGATTCCAGAAACACTTCTTTATTTCTGTGTCTTGAAATTTCAAGGTCCTTATGGGCTTATCTAAAATGCTACTCTCAGGGAGGTTTCCATCACTAATACTAAGCACTGTTGATATTAGAGGGGCAAACTGGCCACTAAGGCCCAGAGATTTATTTTGTTTGTCCTTTAAAATGTTTAACTATTTAAAAAATTAGTTACCAAAACTTTTAAAGCATAAATCTTGCCTTTAAAAATTCAAATATGAGGATTTTTTTTGACAACTCCAAAGATCTAGCGACAGTTGGCCCCCATTCCAACAATCTGCTCTGCCCTCCACAGTTCCACCCAGTGTGCCCAAGTCCCCGCCAACCGTGTCATTCATTCATTCACAGGATCTGCCTGGCCCCTGCAGGCATCATAGTGAGTGATCCTCACTTTATGTATTCAGCTCGCAAACTTATAGTGCCCTGAGAAAACTCACACATGTATAGAGAAACAATTTATAAAATACATGCTCAAATCTTATTATGTGATCTATTTAACTCTCAGTTGAAGTAGAGAAGTAGAGGGAGAGTTTTTATTACAAAAAGGGTAGAAGAGAGAAGAAGGAAACAAAACAACAATTATTAAGCTAGGTGATGTCTTACCAGAGTGTTTTCAAACTCATTGGTACATTTCAAAATCAATTTGCTGTGTCACAAACAATATTTTTTAAAATTAAGTAAAATAGAAAACATCAGAGTGAATCATACATAGGAAGGGGAAATATAATTTCATGTTAAATTCTGTTTCAATTCTTTATGTACTGAATCAAATATATATCTGTGTATGTGTGTGGTATATACTGTTTCAATTATATATAGATTTCCTTTATATTGTGTGTGTGTGTGTGTATATATATATATAAAATAATTTTTGGTTGGTTTAATTGAAGCCGAAATGCGTGATTTGTTAAAGACTATAAACAAATTTTGACATGACTATTATATATATAACACACAGAAGTTGCTTTTAATAAGAGTCCACTCCCACCCCTTTTTAAACACATACAGGTATCCAAACATTCTTGTACATATTTTTTATACTGCTAGGAGTCAGCATCCACATGCCTTCAAAAATCAGCACAATTAACAATAGTATTCATTGTACCTCCTACTTTAAATAAATCTACTGGGTCATAGCATAAGTATATTTTTTACTGTAGTTCACTGTTTAAAAAAAATTTTATAAGCCACTGACTCTTCTCATGCAATCCTCCCCAAACCCCAGTGTGAGTGAAGTCTGGGGCTTCAGAAGAAGATGGTGGTCTTTACAGGAGTTGAAGTTCCCCATAATATTCACTTGTTCTCCAAGGTCACGAAGATTACTAAAAAGGAATGGTCTAAGTAGCTGGGGCCTTAAGTTAATGAAGAATGAACACTTTCAAAGTGGATAGGTACAATTGTTGGGTCACCAAGAACAAATTTGAAAAATAAAATATACAGATTGAAATAAGAATATAGACTTAAATATCCAGAAGCTTCTTCACTGGTTAAATTTATGATAAAAATTTATATAACTGGAATAAATAATTCCAAGTTAAATAACAGATTCAATGAGCATGGCAGTGTTAGCAAAAATGGAAAAATTCATAAAATTTAATTCAGCAACTTAAAAATTATTCTTTAGGAGTTAAGATACATAATGCTGCTTGAAGAAAATATGAAGTCACCAGAAGAACACGCATGCAATAATTAATTTTAGTAAATCTCAAACTTGTTTTAAATCAAAAACCTTCTAATCATATTAATATCTTAATTATCGCAATGCAGAATGTCCACACATTAAAGAATTCTAACTAGTAAATAGGCCATGGAGATTTATACAAATACATATGTATATATAATGTATGTATACCCATTATGTTTTCACACAATAGGAAAATTATTGTTTTTCTTTTATGAAAGAGCTGTCATTTAAGCATGAAGATGGAGTACTCAAAATAAAATTTGAGCTTACAAGATCAGAGCAGGGCAAGAATTGTCCAGATTGCTCTGCAATAATATATGTTTCCAAAAGCTCATCTTAAGGATGAAAAAATCGTAAAAGGCATGGCTTGTACATCTTGCTTACTAATATGACTGTAGTTTAAATTATTTAAAGTAGCAGGTACCATTAATATTGTTGCTAATTGTGTTAATTTTCAGAGAGGTGAAAGGGCTAACTATTAGTATCAGAAACAGGTAAAAGATTGTTTTGATAATTTTGACTGTATTTTTAAAAAGAGATGGGGAGGAGATGGATTGCTGTTACAAGAAGCTATTCTGTGTTACATGTATCAGATGATAAATATTTATATTTTTAAACAAATCATGCATTTAAGTTGAAATGAAACCAACAAAATGGAAATAAGGTTATAGATACATGACTTTTAGATTAAAGTTAGTTTTAAAATTAAAATAAAATGTGGAAAAATGGCCCAGGGTCTACCTTCTAAGGATGTATTTTTAGCCGTATTTTACAAAAAGGGAAAATTGAGGTACAAAGAAGTTAAATAACTTGCCCAAATTTGCCACATGGTTGCTGAGTTGCAGAGCCATCATTTAATCTCTGTCCTCAATGTCATGCACTTTTTATTGCTCATAACTGTCACAGTAGGCAACTAAAATGGATACTTCCTGAACTCTTTGCTTATTGTTGTGTCTCTGGACTACTACAGTGGCTTCTTAATCTCCTTCCTTCTCTCTTCTCCGTTTTATCCTTGTGGGCTACCAGTGCACTTATCTAATTCCCACAATATCCATTAGCTCAAGGCCACACATTTAAGTATCCAACTCTATTTCCCTTCTCCTCCCTGGAAGGAATCTACTCCACCTAAGCCATTTACCGCCCACACATGTAACTTTTATTCAGGCTCCAGACGTTTCTTCTACCTGAAAAGAATGCCAGCTGACTCCCTCCTCCCATAGCCACCCAAACCACAGACTTCCTTGAAAACCTACATCCAGGTTCACCTTCTTTCTGTAACCCAGCACACTTAGCTACAGTCCATACCTCCCTCTCCCTGCTCTGAGCTACAGTAGCACTCCCAGGCTGAAAGATTTATATGCCACCTTACACTGTAAGTTCCTTCCCAGGCTCAGGCCACTGAATCTTTCATGTTCTTGTATTTCACAGCAACTAGCACATCAGAGAGGCTTAATAAATATGTATGGATTTTTTTTTGACTGCTCTCTTTCTAGAGAAAAGAAAGAGAGAAAGAAAAGAAGGAAGGGAGAGAGGAAGATTACTCTCTGACCATTTCTCAACAGTATATAAAGTCAGGAGAAAGGGAAAGAAGATGTCTTTAGTGCAGATTTCAAACCTGTAGGAGTCTACAGAACACATGTGTTTATGGTTTGGACTCATCTGACATATAGGTATAGGTGAACAAAATTTTTTTAGGTATACTTCAAAAGATGATGGTTGTTGTATGAAAAAAAAAATTCCAAAGTCAAATAAGTTTAGATAATGCTTGCTAAATGACATTAAATAGGTTTCTTTGCTACAGAACTTCTAGCTTTTGGTAGGTTCATGCCCATTAGAAATCACTGCAGAGAGGCTACATATACATTTTCCAAGCTTGTTTGACTACAGAACTTTATTAGTAAGGAGAATCTTCTAGGGATAATGTTGATTGGAACATTATTTGGGAAATGTTTGGAACGATCCTCCCAGTAACCTCATCAAGTGATGCTCTGTCATTAACCAATGACATATCTTGTACATTTTTCTTACACAGTGACTTTGTATAATTCGGTGTGGTCTTGTGAAGGTTATCCTAGATCTTAGATTGTTCACTTCCATTCAGCTCAGAACTGGTTAATGACTGAGGGTTGATGCTGATGATAGGGAAATAGTAATTGTTTTAGGATTGAGAACCTGTGAAAAAGGAAGGAAACACTCATGTATTAATTACCTTATTGCAGATCAACTTATTTACACAACTCTTAAAGTGAGTTAGTATAGTTACTATTGATTGAATGTGAGATACAATCCTTGGGGCTTTATATATAGTATGCATGTCTCATAAAAATCCTGTAACTCTCAACTTATACAATGGGCTCGGGTCTTTAAATGGCTAATTTAAGACAACACAGTTAGAAAAATGGCAGAGCTGGAGTTCAGATTTGGGATGACTCAAAAATTTATGCTCTTTCTGATCTGTCACTTTACTTCCCATGAGGAAGTTTTAGGTTGTAGATCTTTGCATGCTTATATAAGAGATTTCTTATCCAAACCTAAATCTCCCTAGATATTCTTATATAACTATAAAACTAATTTCTCTTATTTAAGTTGGTGTATGGCACCCATTCATATGCAAGTGGATAAGCCAAATATACCTGACATAATCTTGAGTTTTGAAATTTAGTCTATAATACATATATGTTTAACAAATGCAGAATTACCAGCAGGCCAATATAACTTCTCATATATGTTACTTATAACAAAAATAAGGAGACTAAAAATTGGACATAGAAATTACCCTTCTGAGACTCTGTTCATAGCCTGTTTAAAAGGGTCTAGTCTTTTTTAAAAGCCTGTTATATTTTTTTAACTCAGCCTTCAGTGCCTTTAAATTGAGTGAATATCTCTTTGGCATTAATTCTCCTCGTAGTGAGAGAGGGTAAATGCTAACAAAGACTTATGAGAAATTGAAAAAAGAAGAAAGAAGACAGCAGAGATAACTGATTCTGAATAGAAGATTCTGGGGCAGTGCTGATTAAAACAATTACTTTCTCTTCTTCATTCAGAAAGCAATTCTTAACTTGGAGTCCTTGGTGACTTCAATGAGGTCAGTGAATAAAAAATATTGGTCAGAGTGAACTTATGTTCACTTTTCAGGGGATGCTTGTGTCAGATGCATGTTTAGTGCATTCGCCTGTTTCTCCCAAACCTCATACCTGTGTATCAATGGATTTGTTTAAAATTTCACCTAATTTTGTAAAGATTATTCTCCATATATAGGCAGTATATATATAGAATATCTTACCTTCACTAAGACACCGTGGTCTGCTTGATGAGTTCTAAGTTCTGGCAATGTTAATTCCCAGTACTGTTTAAAAAGAGAAAAAAAGCAGAGTTTGAAAGCAAGAGATTGAGAATAAGAGATAGAGATGAATACACCTAGGCAGTCATACCCAGGACAGTATTACCACTTGAGTCTTACTTGGAAAGAAATATTCTTATTCAATAGCAAACAAGCATACTTATTGGTTAATCACTCACAAATATGTGTGGAGTGCCTGTAAAGGTCAGGAATTCTAGACATGTATAGAAAGGCCTAGACATAAACATAAAAATAAGAAAAATTATAGAGAGAGAAGGCAACAAATTATATCCAGGTGGAAGAATTTGCTAAGAAGGGCAGCCTTAGATGGAATAGTCTTAGATAGGAATAAAAGTGAGTTTGGAAAGATATTCAAAATCCAGCTGAAAAAAGCCTATGTGAACACAAGAAGTGTAACATTAACAAGAAGGAGGGAGTTTGGGCAGTAGGTTCTTGAACAAAGGAGTGACATGTTAAAAGCAAGGTGTAAGGAAGGTTATTCTGACTTTCTAAATTGGACTTTAGTGTGCAAAAGTGAACCCAAAAAGATCCCGTAGTAGGCTATTACATGAATCTAGAAATGTATAGATAAGGATTTGACTGAAGGTGGTAATTACAGAAATTGAGTAGAAATTGGTAAGTCAATTGGCAAAATATTAGATGGGAATATGGTTGGGGTAGGAGTGCCGATAAGCAGAGATGAGTGTAAATATACTCCCACACTTTCTATCTGTCAATAGCTTTATCTCTTAGAATATGTCTGTTTCAAGTATTAAAACATCCACAGCTGGAATAAAGTTGAGCCAAACATACAGAATCCCAGAATTGTGGTAGTAGATGGGACTTTTGACAGCACCTAGTCAGCTCAGGAATTCCCTCTACAAGAATAGCTGTCACCATCCAGTTAACTAATAGTGGACAACCTTAAGACCAATCTCCAACCCAGATAGCAGCATCAGAAATCAGAGAATGAGTGAATGTTAGAGCTGAGTAGGCACTAGAGATCATCTATTCAAATTCTATTTTCTTTAAAAAATGCTGTGTGCAGTCATTGACAAAGATAAAGATGCAAAGACTATGTTATACCTTAAGGTTGATTGTATTTGATAGAAACAAAGATACTCTCTTAACAATCCCACAGCAAGAATAAAATTGATTCCCAAAGTAACAAGAGTATGAAAATAACATACATAGTTCTAATACTTTTTTAAAAGCTGCTTGCAAATTTTTTTACTGTTACTTTATTGAAATACCTTCTCAGACGAAAACTTCCTCATTAGCGTTCTTTAACATCCTCTTAAGTCTTGTGTTGTTGAAATATGAGTTTGGAATGAAAATTATCTTAGCATGAACATGCGGGTGTATATATTATGTGTTGAATACCCACAGCAAAGCCTTGATATTTGTCTTAGTCAACTCAAGCTGCTATAACCAAATACCATTAACTGGGCTGCTTAAACAACAAACATTTGTTTTTCGTGATTCTGGAGGCAGGAAGTCTGAGATCAGGGTGCCAGCATGGTCAGGTTCTGGTGAAGGCCCTCTTCTAGGTTGTAAACTGCCTCCTAGACTCCTGGTTGTATCCACATGGCAGAAAGAGAACAAGCTTGCTCTCTGGATTCTTCTTCTTATAAGGGCACTAATCCCATTTATGAGGGCTTCACCCTCATGACCTAATCGCCTCCCAATGGCTCTACCTCCAAATACCATCACATTGGAGATTAGATTTCAACATATGAATTTTGGAGAAGCACATTCAGTCGATAACAATATTCTCCTTTGAAATTCCCCTCTTTTTTTTTTTTTCTCTCCTGAGAGGTTCTTCTCCTACCTTTCTGCAGCTTCTCCTTCCCCTTCAGGCATTGCCTAAGACTTTCTGCTTATCTGATCACCAGCCTCTTTTCTGGTCTTTACTTTTCCAATCCTCCTTTTACACTATTTCCAGAGTAATTTCTGAAATGCAAATCTGACCATATGATGCCCTAGCTTAGATTTTTAATGGCTCCTTCAGATAAAAAAAAAAAATAATAAACTCTTAGAATAATGTGCAAGCCCTCCAAGACTACTTCCCCATCCTTATCTTTGCCCATTGCCTGACCTAAACTTTACATCCTTATCTCCGTGTAGCTACCTAAATGGCCTATGTTCTCCAATTGAGCTCCTTCAGACTGAATCCCTGCCCCTTGTCTTGAATTTATTTTCTCTTTCTGCCTACCCTAAAAACTGCTCCAGGTAACTATTAAGTTTCTGGACCCCTAGGTTTTTCCTAGGTATTCATTGATAGGCTCATTTGAATTAATAGAATTATTTGCATTTAAGTTAGAGACTTAAGTCCAGGGGAAGGGAAGATTAAATGGAGGAGGAAGGGAAACAAATCCATTAGATAAGCAATGCAAGTTTATTTAACTCTCCATCTCTCATTTGAACTAAAATAACCTAAAGCTTCTTGTTATCATCTTCAATCTCTAGGTGAAACAAATAAGGCCCCAGGAGGATTAGGTGAATTGCCTGGAATGGTGGCTTATATGTAGTGGAATAGAGATGGGAAACTTTTCCCACTCTTCTAGTTTCCTTCAAGGAATACTATTGCTTATAGGTAAACACATGTCACACAGAGCTCCCGACCCAGATGTCTAAGTAAACGTGGCTATTCCAATGCCTTTGACAGAGCCCTTCCGATTTTTACATTGAGTTCCAAAAGCCTTCTCCTTTTGCTCTGGTTCTTCTCTTTAGTGTCAGCTCAGGCAGACATTTCTGCTTGGGCTGTCCTTGCCTTCAAGTTCAGTCCCTTTGGTGAATTAAATCAGAACAATATAAGAAATCTCTTTAACTCAGCATTTTGTGCCTTCAGTAAACTTATTAAAGACTAGAGGGGAAAGAAAAAGTTATAGGGTAGTTACCCTGTAGACCAAGCTGACTGCTTTCTCTTACATACACACACACACACTCTCTCTCTCTCTCTCTCTCTCTGTCTCTCTCTCTCTCCCCCCTCCCCACCTCCGCCAGCAACCAGCATACTCTTCCCTTTCCTATGTGTAAGAGGCACAGATTAGTCCTGCCCAAACTGGAGCTCCTCAAAGTCTCACCTTCTGCTATAAAGTAAATTTATCAAACACTTTCATGCAAACAGGCTCTTCCTGAAAGAAATTCTGGTGAATATAGTTTCTTTTCTATCTTGTTACAGTATGATTCAAAATTTGGTGACTAGAAGGTTTTAGTTTTTAAGAGCAAGAAGCTCACCCCCTGTCAAGTTACCAGGCCTGCTATATCATGGGAACTTATGCCTATGTAGGATTTTATTACAGAGAGAGATAAGAATGATCATTAGAGGAGCAAATGGTCTATAAATTATTTAATTTTATTTTAGCAATAATATGGTCAAGATAATGGTCTGACTTCAACCTTACCTCCTCAATCCCATTTATTGCACAGCGCTAGAATCTCCCACCCAAAATAAAATCAGATCCCCTATCATACAGCACTCTGAATCACTCAGTGGCTCCTAATCTTACAGAGTCCAAAGCTCCTAGCTACGGATGCCTAACAAGACTTCTGCAAATATTGCAGATTTCTCCCGCCTCCTTTTGCCTGAGCAAGTTCCTACTCAAGGAAATGTATATTCCTTTCTCCATGTGCACATACACACTTTGTTGATCGTAGGTCCATGTGTTTGCTCGTGTTATTCTATCTTAAAAATCCCTCCTAACCTCTTCACTTACTTCCTATTCCATTCTTTAGGACTCAGCTTTTTCTCATTCTACCTCTGTCCCAGTCTGATTTAAATAGCCCTCTTTTACTGTCCTATAACCACTTGTTTCCTTCTGTCAGAATGCTTTCTACAGTCTTCTGTGTTGAAATTGTCTCCCCTGCTAGATAAGGGCCATATTCTCAGTGATCTTGTTTCTGCAGACTCTAATAAAGCACATGACACACAGTTGCTGCTAAATAAATGTTGAATTATTAGTGGGACTAGAAGTCAGTGAAAGCCAATCCTGTGTTTATTTCATTTAAAAAATTTTACTAGAGCCTTAGGTAGTACTAGAAAAAAAATTGTAGATAGTGGGAAGATTGAAAAAAAAAAACCTCACAAAATTATGCACAACTCCACTTTGAAAGTTTTTTGAAGTACTAAGTAAAATTTTATATATTTTATAAGATTGTAGAAGACTTCAAAACAAGAACTTGATGCCAGAAATACACTTAGAAATGAGAGCAGCTTGCCACTGGCAAGCTCTGCTTAAACCTGTTACATGTACACATTGAAAGAGAATCCAGAGCCTTCATGTATATCCCATCAGATAAAATGTATAGAGGAAAAAAATTAAGTCAGCAAAAGTTAGAGCTAACCTGCAAAAATCTTTTTCTGCAGCAAATTCAAGGAGTGACTAGCTCAAAGCAATACATGGTAAAATAGAAATCATTTTCTGCAGTTCTACCTACTTCAGACATTACCACCTCCTTCCTAAGGAACAAAGAGGGACTTTCGGTAGGAATTAGTAGAGGAGAAACTGGAACTGGTTAGCAAGATACATATTTAAGTAATGCTCTTAGGAGCTGGCTGTTTAATGCAGTTTTTTTATTTTTAAACCAATAGGTCTGTCTAGGAATTATGGCAAACTTATACAGACCTTTGGCAGACCTTCAAATGTTGGCAAAGAAACCAACATCCACACGGTTACACCTCCTGTAGAGTAGATCCTTTTACCTCGATGGCCAACAGCACTCTATGTTGTGGGTGAGAGTAATGGGCTGAACACGTCACAAGAAAACAGCCTCACCCTCTAGCTAACTGCCGTGGCTCTGAGGTGATTCCGTTTTTCCTTTTGAAAGGGGAGCTGCTGCTTCAGCATCTTTTCCTGGAGCCTCTGGAACGGTTTCAGGCCATGTGTCAAGGGAACCCTTGAGCCCATCACAATGACGGAAGCCAAGTGCTGGCCCACAAGAATTGAGAACTGTTTGTTCACAAAAGAGCCTGAGCAGAACACGGGTGTTACACAGTTCAAGGGTGCCTTGAAGAAAGCCAATGCTGTATAGGAGGGGACTTCCAGGCTCACGTTATTTCTTGGTTGCTGTTGCATAGCCCTCTCCCAGTCTTTAGGGAATTTAGCCAATAGTTTTTGCTTGGATTTTTTTTTTTCTCTGTAGTTCCTTGACTTAGCAAGATTTTGGACAGTTAAATAGAAGAGTTTTCATATATTTTTAAGGAGACCCACAGTATATACTACTCTCTGGGAGGAAAAGTATTTTATTAATGAATGCAGTATGTGTTCTTGGTAAAAGCCAAAATTATACTGGCTCACTGTTTTTGTCCTGCTAGCTGTCGACATTTAGGTGTGTTGTTTGGTGTGGTGACTCAATTTCCTCTAGGATAGCTGACAACTCCACATTGAGTCTTTTTTCATAGGGATGAAATGGTCAGTTACTTGATGTCTTAGAACATTTGGGGTTAAAATTCCTAAAAGTGAAGCTTTAATAATGATGCTGAAAACCTGTGGCTAGCCATATCGCCAATTAGCCTAGGAATTTGAAAAAAAAGTAATAGTGTTAGCTCTATGTTAATATCAAGAATAATTCTTTATTTGAGCAATAGTTTTACAGAATAAACTATTCTTTACTCTGTTGTTAATAATTATTTTCTTACTGGTTATATAGATGTGTTTTGGTGACTTATTTTTCACTCTTCAGATTTATACAATACATGCAAGATGTCAGAACCTAAAATACATGTTTACACCACATTATGATTATATCCAATCCTGACTGTCAAAATGGCTAATGCATGACTTGGACATAAAATGGATATTCTGGAAAAAATTGCCCCTCTTATCGTTATACTACCTCTTTAAGAGCAAATTGTGTATCTAAACACATGATGTCTTGAAGCATTAACCTGAAACTTTCTTGAATTACTTTTCCACATTAAAAAATAAAGACTGAAATATAATATGTGTAGCCACATCCTGGTAGATCAGAGGCCTGAATTTGTACTTTTGATTTCTGAAAAGCTTTGGGAAGTTGGTGAAGGTGGGGGAAGGGACTGTTTACCTACTTCCTGGGGGGTCCCCTGGGGCTCTGGCTTTGAGAAAGTTGGAGTGCAGGGGAGAGGACATGGGAAAGCCAAACCTTAGAGAGAACTCCTGGCTTCCAGATGTAACCAGTGAGTGAAAAAATGGCAGTGAACAAATCTCAGACACAATGGCTATATGCATCTTTAACCCACTGATATGCTAACTATGGACAATTCAAATGACCATAAAATAAGTTAATTTCCTACATTCCTATTTTATATAGTATAGGGAGGAAAAAAGCCAAAACCAAACCAAACCATATAGTAGATACACTACCATGGCAACTTGGTAATATTATTCTTGCATATGGAAGGTATTCAGTAAAATGAAAACGATTGTGTTATGGTCATAGGCTGAATTATTGCTCATGATCTTCAGGATGTGGGATTTCAAGGGACTTTCTAATGTCAGTGTTTAATGTTTCAATTTTTGTAACAGCCATGTAATATTTTTACATTCTTATAATTAAGGAAAAGCTGTACAAAAAGGTATTTTATACTGACCATTTAAAATTATCTTTAAGGTTGTTTCTTTTGTTAAGGAATAAAGCTTAAATCTTAAACTTTAATTCACCTGGCAAGGTTTAGATAGTTGTTTGTTCACCTAAAGCATATATTTACAGAGGTTGTTGCAGGGGAAAAAAAAGTAGAAGAAAAAAGGCAAATTTTAACCTAGAGTCCTCAAAGTAAATAGTAAACAGTTCAAGAATTCTTGATAACAATAAGCCACAGGGCACGTGTAACAAATACTTTGAAAGTTATTCTAACTTTCACAAATTTTATATAAAAATCTCTCTGGAAAACCCCAGAAGGCTGAGATCCAGTCCATGAATTTCTTTGTTGTGCCACTGATCACTTATGGAGTCTAAATGTCAAGGGCAGAATTTCTTCTCCATCAGTACCTCAGATTTGAAGACAAAAGGGATTCCACCACTTCGTGTAAGCTCTTTAATATCTTCTATTGATAGTTTTATAAGATGGACTCTTTAGAGTTTGAGTTTGCGTGCTTATCACACCCAAGTGTAGTGAAGTTCTCCCGCAACTGACCAGTTTAGGAAGAGTGCGCGGTTCCCTGGGTTAGCTTTGGTAAGTAGGACCGGCTTCCCTATGTCTTTGGGGTATGGTCTTTTAATTTTCTCATGTTTGTACTGTATTCCTTCCGCCCATGGTAGGGTAGAAACACCCTGCCAGATTTTCTTCCTTGGCACCACACGATCATCTTGGTCTTGTGCAATGTCACAGAGGAAGGGAGTACTTATGCAAGATGTGTGTAAACTTTCCTTACCATGTGGTTCATTCACGTTGCTGTTTCTTTAAGATAACTACTAGGCAATGCGTAACGTGAAAATGCAGCACATTGTCCTATTTGTGTATTCTAAAGCGTTCAGACCCCACCACATTGTATATTTTGTTTGCCTGTTTATGTCCTCCCCAAAATTTAAAACTCTGGTACTTAGTAGGGGCTGGCCTAGGTAGACTCTGGTCTTCATAGAAATGCTATTATTCCCGCAACCTTGCCTCTTTGAAGTAGGTAAATCCTAAACCCTCAGAAACCCTAAAGCCTAAACCATCAGAAACGGTTGCGCGGGTCCTAAATAACCCTGTTTGTGCCGCCTGCCGGGCTCTCCCGTGAAACTTCGCAGGAAGCAGCGAGTGGTGGAGACGCGACGGCTGTGCAGTTGGGGTGCCCGGGAGGGGCAGCGGCTCGGCGGGGCGCGCGGGGCTCCGGCGGGGCAGGTGCGCGGCCGTGCGCGCCTGCGCGCCGGGTCCCTCCTGAGCCCCGCGGCGGGCGCGACCCCGGGCAGCGGGCAGCAGGCGCTCCACGCCGGGTTTTCCGCAGCTCTCCTGGCACAGACAGCCCCACGGCAGCTCCACAGCCACACACGCTCACGCCCGTGCCTCCCCGGCTGCGCTTCAAAGCGAGCGGCGCCCGGCTGCGCCGGGTGATGGCACGGCGAGGCGGCGCTGGGGCCGAGGGGAAGGACGCGGCGGGTGGCACGGACAGGCTGTTGCAATTCGGAACCTTTTTCAAGGGGGTTGAGGAGGAGCCAGGCAGCGCCGAGGGCCGCGAGGGGCGTGAGGGGGAGTGTTCCCGGAAAGCCGCGGCGATGGAGCTGCGCTGCGCCCGCCGCCCAAGGAGTTGAGAAAGAAAACAGGAAACGCGGTGGCCGCGCACCCGGCCGCGGCTGATTCATTTGCTTCAAGTGCCGCGCAGAAGGCTTGGCAGGCGGGGCGGGCTCGGGGCCGGGGACCGAGGAGATCGGGCCGTGGACCAGAGAGCTCCTCCGCGGGGCGGGCACCGAGGCGCGCGCGCCACCCCCTTCGCCATCCTCCGGAGCGGGGCTCCGGGACTAGGACTCTGGCCCGCCGCGCCGTCAAAAGTCGCATCGTGCCTTTTCCGCCCTTGTCCCCGTGTAAAAGTTGGCTTGCCGCTCTTTGCGCGCCCTTCTCGGAGGCCAACCGAGACGCCAAGCTGGAGAGACCTCGCCTTCCCGAGGCCGGCCGCCCAGCGCGCAGAGCCCCGGCCCCCGTCGTGCTGCCGGGCTCGGCAATATGAAGGAGCAGCCCTCATGTGCCGGCACCGGGCATCCGAGCATGGCGGGGTACGGCAGGATGGCCCCCTTTGAACTCACTGGCGGCCCCGTGAAGCGCTTGAGAACTGAGTCCCCCTTTCCCTGTCTCTTCGCAGAGGAGGCCTACCAGAAACTGGCCAGCGAGACCCTGGAGGAGCTGGACTGGTGTCTGGACCAGCTAGAGACCCTACAGACCAGGCACTCTGTCAGTGAGATGGCCTCCAACAAGGTAAGCCCCAATTCTGCTGTCACTGATGCCCCTAAGCTGCTGATTCCCACGCTCGTGAAGCCACCAGTCCCTGTGCCCCTGGGAAATAGGAGAGAATTGTCACGCCAACTGCATGTTGGCTATTGTGCTCCTTTGGAGGAGGGTTCCTGTTTCCATGCTTTCTCTCTCTCTTCTGTTCACTCCAGATAAATCAAACATTTTGCAAAAGCAACTTTGACATAGTTTGATTGAGTACCCCTAGGATACAGAGTTCCTAAGTGACATTTTGCCCTTGGAACAGAAATCCAGTAGGGTCCATTAGCATTGCATGTTTAAAGGTATTCTTGGGATTCCAAGCTGAAAATAAGAATTACTGGATGTCAGTGAAATCACTTGAATGTCACCACCTAGGGCGACCAAACTCAGAAGAGTTCACTGAACTTGGAACCTTAACCTCATTTATCTACGTGTCAAGGTACCCTGTAAGAACTGAGCCTTTCTTTATGTATTCAATTGGCCATATACATCCGCAGGAAATGTTAACAAAGTTAGAGGGTTCATTATAATCATTACCTTTGTTTCCATTAATCTTGGAGAGAAAATCCAGTTTTCTGAGGTCGTTTACAAGGAGGCTTTCAACTAGGCATTTGTACCATATGTGCTAAGGTGCTCGTCTTGGCAGTTAACGTAGTTTTGGGGTCTGAGAAGTAACCTGCGGCCTGAGACAGCCTTAAAATAGCCTGGAAGGCAAGGTAGAGTGTTTTCAGTTTTTGTTTTCAGGAAAACCTGTTCTTTTTGTCTTTAGTTATGCAAGGAAATAATTGGGATTATGAATGTTTTTAATGACTATTTGGCTAAGGGGTCAGGAAAAGAGGCATGTGCATGTTGGATGCAGATGGCTGAGAGATTTCTCCAGTAAGCACTGGAAATGTTGTGTGGCAATTAGTAATAGCTGTCTCTTAAAGCTATTTAAGTATTTTGGGCCCCCTATTTACAATGTCAAGAAGGTTATATTATCTTACAGTTTATGTGTATATATCTTTCAATAAATGATGCTTTTTTCTTAAGCCTCTTACAGTTTTTATCCCACCTGTTTGGTTTTCATGCAGTTTTTACAAAAAATACCATAGCATATCAGCCACTTGATTGTCCTATCAGTTAATATTGTTTGTAGAGCATTGTTTGATAGCATTGTTGTTTAAGGGAAATATTGGCTTCTAATAAATAAAATAAAAGAGGCCTCCCCGGCAGACACTCCCTGTAGATACTAACCTACCCATGGGCACACTGATGATTAAATACATAGTTTTTTGTGTGTGTGTTTGAGTCTCATTTCTAAATTTGGCATGGCTCCACATCAGAATGACCGGTCATTACTCTTTTAAGGGGACTCTTACTCCCCGCTGTGGCATAGGTACCATTGTTCTCCTTTGGGTAATGTATTTTTAATTTTATAAAATATAAATAGTTTTTTCTTAATTTGATTCATAATAGCAGTAGACTTAAGCTGAATATCTCCAGTATCCTAAATGCTGAATGGGAGCATTCTGCAGTGGGCCTGAGATCTTAATTGTATTGTCTGGTTGATTGTGTATAATAAAAGACAGAGGGGAATCTGAAGGCACCTAGTGGTATGCAAGCATTTGTTTATGTCTTCAAGATGATTTGAGGGTATTTTTTCAGCTAGATGGGCTAAATGGGCAGCTACAGTTACTTTCTCTAAAATCCATAATCTTAATGATGAGACCTGTGTTTGAACTTAAAAATTAATATAAAATCTAATAATGTATTGTAAATGACTTCAACTGTCAAGTAATTAATTTATCTATACTTTAAGATAAGAAAAAACTTTAGATCACAATAATTTCTTAAAATGATTCTTTTCTTTTAAAGACACCAAGTGAGACAGTTTTATTTAAAATATTTATTGTGAAGGCCCCAAATTAGACTTTGAGTTAGTTTACAGGTTTAGTATAGAACATGGGTTTATTTGGTTGAAGTGAAATCTAGGTAAAGTGAGAAAATACCTTTTTCAAAATGTAGTCTTTCTAGCTGCGTTTGTGTTTTGTGGTTGAAAGATTATTGATGTGAGACTTATTTTTAAAATTAAACTTAGCTCAGCTAAAGCTGTTGCTTCAACTTTTAATGTCCAAGCCACAGAATCTTCTATGTTGTCTTCTGTACTGAAAAAAAAAAAAAGAAAAAAAGTCCAAGCCATTCAGTTCTTTTTAAACTCATTCATTTCTAAGTAAGTGCTAAGCTCACATGACTTTTTATAGGAGAAAAAGGGTTAGCATAGAAAGAAAAAAGTTCTTGGTGAAGGTCGTAAAGTTACCCTTCTGCTAAATAACAAGGGCATGAATAAGCCACATCCACAAGAGCTGTAAACTGAGTTGGGGCAGCTGATCTGAAGGCCATGTTAGTGATGCCGCACCTTCAGTCTGAACTGGAAATGTACACATCACACGTCCACTTGGTTGTTTGATATCTCTTAAATATGAATGAATCAGTCTGAAACATTGCTTTTCAGTTATCAGTTTTATTGCCAACCATTCTTTTTACATATACTTGTTTGAACCAAACAATGTTTTTGTTTATCATATTTTTGCTTTTGAAAAATCATGACAATTTTCTGTGTTCTTCTCTCTTGAGGTTTTTAAAAATTTACTCTAGTAGATTAAAAAGCACAATGAAAACACTAGTAAGAGATCAGTATTTTAAAGTGATGATAGAAAACACTTATCATGGAAATAGATTCGGGTGTTACAAAGAAGGAAATTGATTCCCCAAACCATTTAACAAATTGAGTTAACAAACTGTTCATGTATTTCATAGATACTTTAATCAGAGGACTCTAAACCAATTACCAATTTTTAAATGATGCTTTAGAAGCAACTAGCTGTATTTCCTGTATTGTTATTATAATGTACATACTGCTTATTGATAGTTTTGAGGCAGGGAGATTATTGAATTCTTGGCCAAGGCCAAGTTTGGCTGTAACACATGTAGGATGCTTGTACCAAGCAGGGTAAGAAATTCCAGATGGCATTTAATTTGAGTGATTAAATCTACAGCATTTACTCTCATAAGCACACTAATCTGCCTGAGATTTGTATAGATTTCCTGTGGAACCTCATTGCTACAGTTGAGGATGATTTTTTTTTAGTGAGGTCTCAAAGCTTTGGAGGCAGACAGACCTGGAAGTTGAATCATGGTTTTGTTCCTTGCTAGCTGAGTTACGTTAGAGAAATGACTTCAACTTTTTAGCTTCAGTTTCCTTAGCATAGTATGGGTATAATAATAACTATTTTAAAAGGTCAGTGTAAGAGTTCAAAAGAATATCTATAAAACAGCTGGCTAATACAATGTCTGGCAATAGTGGGCACTACCAATTACCTCTTGTTATTGCTATTATTTGAGGTTCAGGTCAAACTTCATTGGTTGCCTACTTGGCTAGAAGTGTTTTTTTTTTACCATTTAGTTGTAATTTATGCTAGACATTTAAAGTTTCATGGATTTTTATAATTCTTAGATAACTGTCTTTAGTACACATGTCTGTATTATAAAAAATGCTTACATTATATTTATAGTATTTTTGGCATAATATAGACATACACATTTTAAAGTTCTAATTAGAAGTTTGGGCTTTTCTTAAATTCGAGTCACAGAATGCCAGACAGAAGAGCTAAGTCCTTTTTCTCTTTTACTCTAAAACTGAAAACATAGCCCTTATTTAACTTTTATAACATGTAAAACATAATGTGAGTTTGTGGGCAGAGTTCCCTCCTGTTGTTTAGATTTTGCAAAGCTAATGTACCTTTGTAGTAAAATACCTTTTAATGGAGAATAGTTTCACTATGTTTTTGGTTTCTCTCATGGAAAGCATATGAGAATGGGAGCTGGTGGAGAGGAGAGCAGGACAGGGGTCTGGACCTAAGGGCTTTCAAGGATCATGCTATGGAACCCTATATAACCTTGTCCTCTTGTGAGCTAATGATGCATGTTTCATCAGGCCTTCAATGTGAATGCAGCGATGTTTGAAGGAGAAAACAAAATCATTTTGAGTTCTCCCCAAAACATACTACTATAAAAATGTGTTTTGTTTCTACTCTCTAATTTTGGGGGCAGTTTGAGGCTTGGCATTGCTGGAAACTACCGTACTTCAAGCCGAAAGTCTGTCTTGAAGTTAGGATTCAAGCATCCTTCTAAGAGACTTGTTTTTCTATAGTTCATTCCAAATGTACTTCACTTAGGCCAACTTTGCAAATGTGGTCATGACTTCTTTATGGAATTTATTTTGTATATTTGGCTTTTAGCAAACATCTCTAGCATATTTCTGTTGCCTATAAATTAAACTGCTTTTCTAGGGTGCTTTTTCTTAGTGTTTTCTCTGGCTACTCCCCCTACTGCTCTGCAGATGTTAATGCAAAAACTATACTACTAGCACTCTCTGTGACTGCTCATAGATTGTCCTATGGACAAGAGGGGTGCTGAAATATAGGCTATTCATAGAAATGGCTAAATCTTAAGATACTTCAGCATTATGTAAATACAAGATAACTCAGAATAGAAATACATGTTAAACTTTTGCGAAGAAGGAAACTAAAATGCCTTTTCCAAGGCATTAGAAAAGGCATTTTAATTTTATGAGAGAAAATAGCAAGTTTTCCCCATTAAGATATTAAAACTTAGATAAAATAACTGTGAAGAGTTAATCAACATGCCTAAAGGAACACTTTAAATTTTAAAAGAAGATATCATCTATAGTTATAGAAACTCAACTTTTTGATGTTTTGCTATCTGCTTTTTCATGCACTTACTAAAAGTAGATTTGGGAAAGATTTGTGTAGCTTACATATAATTCCTTGAAGTTAATATGAAGGGTTGGGAATCCTTGTTTTTATAATCAATGTTAGGAAAAAATATTTACTTTGCTTTTAAGTAATAATAGACGAGGGAGACACTTTGAAAGAAAATTTTTGTGTTTCATTGAATAGTAAAGCCCTTGACTTTAACTTAGCAAGACACTAAGGATTAAAACAAATATTAATTTGTCTCTATCGTCATTAACTCAGTTCCCGTGTCAGTATTTAGTGACGTTAAACTTAAATATTCCTCATAGTCAATTATCAAAAACTTCTAATTTTTATAATTCAGTAAATTAATCATTACTATAGAACAGTGGTCCCCAACCTTTTTGGTAGCAGGGACCACATAGAAGACAATTTTTCCATGGATGGGGGCAGGAGGGGAGCGTTGGGGACCACAGCTATAGAAACTGCTTTCAGTTATGTTTTGATGTGATTTATGGGATAATGGTAACTTCTGAGAGCATTGTGAACCATCTCCCTTTTTGAAAAAAATTTCAAAATGTAAGCCCTGTACTTTTTCCAATGTTACAGATAGATTAAACAAACTCTTTCCCCCCAAATAGCTAAGATGATAGATAATGCTTTTGTTGAGTTTAAGAAGATTTCTGTGATAGTCACGTAGATTGTAGCTATTACTTACAATACAAATACGTGATAGCTGTGAAATGCTGTTAATGTCAAGATTTTCAGTTGATCCATAAAATATATAGTTTGGTTTCTCTTTTGCAGCAGGAAAGACCAACTCTTTTTTTAAAACTGCAAATTGTTGGGGTTTATTTTGTGGCAGAATAGCTCTGGCAGGACAGTAGTTCTCTACCTGGTTGCTTGTTGTAATAGTTTAATTGGCACTATTAGTCTGAGATCTTTCTAGAAAATAAAGAGATGAATAGCCCTTTATTTTAATATCCGTACTAGTTTTGAAAGGCATTTTAATAATGCATTTTCTTTTATTAACTCCAATAAGGATGTGTGGATGAGCATTGATATTTGCTTAAGCAATAAATAATTATGCTGTGTTCATTAGGAAATTAATTATGTTGAATTACCAACTGTAAGTATAATAGGCTTATTATCTGTTCCTCTTAGAAAATAATTTATCTTTAAGAAAGTATATTTTATTATTATTATTTAGTATTCTGGGCTTTTGTTATTGTTTGCTATACTTGGTATGTGATTAGGATAAATGATATTTACTCCCTGGCCTGGAGTATACATCAGTGATACTTATGGCAGCTTTATACAGTGGCAAGAACACAGATGTTTCTTCATCAGGCAAACTTGGTTTCAAATTCCAGCTCTGTTGTTTCCTACCTAATGTTTTGAGCCATAGACTTCACCTCTCTGAAGCTCAATTTCCTCATTTATAAGTGGGGATAATGAAAGGGGAAAATAAAATTGAAAAGTTGCCAAGAGTATTGTCAATACAATGTATGCAAAACTCAGTTTGGTGCATAGCACACACTGGGTGCTTAGTAAGTTACATGTGCTCACCTGTCTAGAATATATACAAAAAAGAAAAATTAAAAAAAATCCCACGTCCTATATTCCTTGCAAAGTAAGAACATAATGTTTCTTAGAAGAAAAAGATGACCTTTTTATTATGTAGCAGTTTAAATTAATGTTGTTCAAACCTTGTTATTTCTGTGTACATTCATGTCTGCTATTATATGTTGAATATTTCAATTTAAAGTAATTTACTTTTTATTAATATTCTTAAAAATTTATTTATTTTTAATTGACATAATGTACATATTTATAGGGTTCAAGGTGATATTTTATGTCTACATTATAGAAAGGTTCGGTCAAGCTAATTAACATATCTATTGCCTCACCAATTTAGCATTTTTTTGTGGTGAGAACATTAAAAACCTACTTTAGCAATTTTGAAACATACACTTTTAACTGTGGTCACCATACAGTGCAATAGATCACTAAAATTGTTCCATACAGTCTAGCTGAAACCTTGTACCGTTTCATCAACATCTTCCTTTTCCCTATTCTTCCCTCTCTGTCCCGGCACCACTGGTAACCAACTTTCTACTCTGTTTCTATGAGATGGACATTTTTAGAATCCACATATAAGTGATACCATTTATTAAAGACAATGTTTGGCTTTCTGTGCCTGGCTTATTTCACTTAGCATAATGTCTTCCATTTCCATCCATGATGTCAAGAATGACAAAATTTCCTTCTTTTTAAAGGCTATATGTTATTCCACTTTGTATAAGTACCACATTTTCTTTATCCATTTATCCTGTGGTCCTCAATCCCCAGGCCATGGCCCAGTACCAGTCCATGGCCTGTTAGGAACCAGGCTGTGCATTACTGCCTGATCCCCTGGTCCTCCCACCCCGTCGTGGAAAAATTGTCTTCCATGAAACTGGTCCCTGGTGCCAAAATGGTAGGGACCACTGCATTTATCCACTGATGGATGCTTAGGTTGCCTCCATATCTTGGCTATTGTGAATAATGCTGAAATGAATATGGAGTGCAGATATCTTTTCAAAATACTGATTTCAATTATTTGGAAATATACCCAGAAGTAGAATTGCTAGATCATGTGGTAATTCTATTTTTAGATGTTTCAAGAACCTCCATACTATTTTCCAGAATGACTATACTATATTAATACATTCCTACCAATAGTGTGCAAGGGATCCCTTTCTTCACATCCTCGCCAACACTTGTTACCATTCATCTGTTTGATGATAGCTATTCTAACAGGCATGAGGTGATATCTCATTATGGTTTTAATTTGCATTTTCCTGATGATTACAGATATTGAGCATTTTTCAGTATATCTGTTGGCCATTGGTGTCTCTTCTTATGGGAAATGTCTGCTCAGATCCCTTGCCCATTTTTAAATTAGGTTATTGTTTTCTTGCTCTAGAGTTGTTTGAGTTCCTTATATATTTTGAATACTAGCCCCTTATCAGGTACATGGTTTGTCAGTATTTTCTCCCAATTGATGGGTTATCTCTTCACCCTGTTAATTGTTGGCTGTGCTTATGGAGTACTGTGTAAAGAATCATTGCCCAGACCAATGTTATAGAGATTTTCCCCTGTTTTCTTCTAGTAGCTTTATAGTTTCAGGTTTTACACTGAAGCCTTTATATCATTTTGAGTTGATTTTTGTATCTGGTATTAGATAAGGTTGCAATTTCATTCTTCTGCAAATGGATATTCTATGTTCCCAACACCATTTATTGAAGAAACTGTCCTTTCCCCATTGTGTGTTCTTGGTACCTTTGTTAAAAATCAATTGACTTCAGATACTTAGGCTTATTTCTGGGCTTTCTATCCTGTTCCATTCATTGATGTGTCTGCTTTTATGCCAGTACTATGCTGTTTTGATTATAATAGCTTTAGAGCATATTTTGAAATCAGGGAGTATGATGCCTCTGGCTTTGCTCTTTTTGCTCAAGGTTGCTTTGGCTATTAGATCTTTTTTGGTTCTACATGAATTTTAGGATTTTGTTTTCTATTTCTGTGAAAAATGACATTGGAATTTTTATAGGAATTGCACTGAATCTTTAGATCATTTTGGGTAGTATGGACATTTTAACAATATTAATTCTTCTAAACCATGAACATGGACATCTTTCCATTTCATGTCTTCTTCAGTTTCTTTTATTAGTGTTTTATAGTTTTCAGTGTATAGATATTTCATCTCCTTGGTTAAATTTATTTCTAAGTATTTTTATGCTATTATGAATGAGATTGTTTTGTTAATTGTTGTTGGATAGTTAATGTATAGAAAAGCTACTTAAAGCAGTTTATTTTTAAATGTAAATATCCACCTGAGTGCTTCTTCTTAAGCAATATATGCATAAAATCATAAGTTTTGTATTCTAGTTATATTTTTTCTAATATATATTAAAATTAATCTATAGCAAAATGAGAAAACATTTATCTGTATACCACTTTAAAGCATTTTGATTACCACTTATGAACACTGGGCATGCTTCTGGACATACTAGTCTAAATCAACTGCAAGAACAATTTTGAGACTGGTTTCTGATTAGAATGATATATGTTTTAAACAGCCTACAGTTTTTCTTCTCTGCATCCAATGGGATTTCTCCATTAAAGGAGAAAATGGCAAATTTCTTCAAAAGAAATGTCCCATTCATTTTGTTCCTCAGGCAGCATGATCTGTGGATTTAGAGCAGCCCTCCTGTAGCCAGCCTGTCCTTTACCAAGTATCCATGAGACCACTTTCCCTTCTCTGCTTCAGAGTCCTCATTTGTTACATAGCTGCTATGATGATTTAATTAACTAAAAGATGGGAATTATCAGGACAAAGTCAGGAACAGAGTTGGTAATCAGTACATTAATTTGTTTCCATCTATAAAGGAATATTGTTAGTTTTTCTTCTCTTATTTGGGGGCTGAGGGTTAGAGGGTGTTTGTTTGCTGTGCTGATTCCTAGCTTTCCGATGAGCTTCGATGAGCTTCTAATGGTGGCCTAATGACGTTGGTACTAACCAAAGGAGAACTATTGTGGTGTTTCATTTCCTCTTCTCTCCCCATTAGTGACTTACAAAGCCAGGTTTTTTTGGTGGCTGTTTTCTGTGCTTTTTTTTTCACCTCTATTTCTATCTTTCATGGTGTTTACCTTTTGTTTCTTTGTGTACTTTTACAGTATAGCCCATTAAACCAGCTTTAGCTTTTATCAGAATATCTAAAAATCTCTGAGCTTTTTTTTTCTTAAAGAAATCTGTAACTGGTTGTGATCAGTCTCTGAGCTTTTTCTAGCAGAAATGCATAAAGCAATGGAGAATAGTCTAGCCAGTTTTTTCATAGATGAATATATCTGTTATTTCTCTGAATGAGATTAGAAGTAATCCAGATACAAAATATCTTATTAATATTTCATATTAAGAAAAGTATATTAAGAACATAGCCCTTCATTCCATCTTTCAACATCTTAACCATCTACGACACACACAAATATTTCCTTGCTCTGTCAGTTGGGAGGGTCTAGAAGAAGTGACATCCCAGTAGCAATAAGGACACCTACCACCCACGTTTTGGTTTCTTATACCATTCTCCAATAAAGGGAACCAGGACTCTTTGGAGAAATAGCTGATTCTAGGGACTCAGGAATGAAATATATAAGATGAGCCTGGAACATCTTGCAGTGCCAGAAAGTAAGGAGGTGTTCGAAGAAACAGAACTCCACACTATGGAGATATGTTAAAGGGATACAAGAGCAAACTGAAAGAGCTTCCAGTGGCCAAAACTGGAACAATTTGAGCTAGAAAATAATGTAGCATTGGATTATAACCCAAAATATAAAATAAATATCTGTGAGTCTGTATTGGTATAAGTAAGTTATTAAATGAATAAGTAAATGGAGGAGAATAGACAAATCTCCTGTGCAGAAGAATTTCAAATAACTTACATAGATACTTCACCCTCAAGGAGGGAGACCATAACTCCCCACCCCTTGTGTGTGGGCTGTGCATATTGACTTCCTTCCACACAGTGCAGTATGGAAAGGGGAAAAAAAGTAACTGCACAGTGAAGAAACCCGACAAACACTACCTCAGTAAGGTTATCAAGGTCAACATTGACAATCGTTAATCAAGTGATAGTACGTACCCTTGATAGGAGCTGATGGAAAGGGCATTTTGCATCTGTGGTTTTCTTACTGAACGTATCAACCCCAATCTAATCATGAGGAAAATATCAGACAAATCCCAGGTTAGGGACATTCTACAACATACCTGAACATTACTCCTCAAAACTGTCAAAGTTATCAGAAACAAGGAAAACCTGAGACACTCACATCCAAGAGGCTCCTCTTTAAGGAGTTATGACTACGAAATATAATGTATCCTGGATGGGATCCTGGAACAGAAAAAGAGCATTAGTTGAAAACTAAGCGAGTCTGAATAAAGTATAGGCTTTAGTTAATAATGTATCAGTGTTGATTCAATAATTTTGACAAATGTGTCATAGTAATGTAAGATGTTAATAATAGGGAAACTGCAGGTAAAGTGTATAGGAATTATCTGTACTGTCTTCACAAGTTTTCTATAAATCTAAAACTATTCTAAAACAAAAAGTTTATTTAAAAAACGTTAACCATCCTTTAGGCCTATATTTTATAAAGCTTTTTTTGTCCTATCTTCTATATCCCCCACCCCAGGTGGGATATATCTTTCACCTTTGACCTTCCATAGGATTTTGTTTGTAATTCTCTTAACTCTTAGTGCAATATATTGTGTCTTTGTTTCATTCTTCTGATTAGGCCTTCTACACTGTTTGTAGCTCAAATCTTGTGTCAATGTAATATTCTGTAGTTGGTCACATAAATTAGTACAGGATGCATGATGTTGGTGAATGTAAATGCCATTTTTCACCTTGTATTGGTAGTTCGTACCATTTAAGAAAGGTATTTTTCTTTCAGTGATAAGAATCTTGAGCATTTCCCACTTAAGAGTCTCAGTTCTACCTATAGATACTCATGTCTCAGACATTTTAGCATAGTAGATGCTAGTTTGGTCTTATCTTATTTAAATTAAAAGTTTATAGTGCATAGGCAAAAGCCACATAGGCCATATTCATGGCCTTAAACTGTTCCCTGTCTTCTGTACTTACTTTAGCAATATCATTCTAATGACATATCTGAATACTTTCCCTGCTAGCCTTTGTAGAAAGGATATGTTTGTCGCCTTTTGCCTGTGAGAGAGTGTTCTATGAAGCTTGCCCAGGGCACGCTTGAGTCCCCATCAGCATCTCTGGTCTGCTGTACTCTAATCCGTAGAGGGGCAGCCTCTTGCTTTTATTACTGGCAAGCAGTGTGCTGTGCAGATAGAGGCACCATAATAGGAAACACCTCAGCCTGTCATAAACAGGCCTGGAGAGTGGAAAGCTCAGGCTGACGGAGATGTGTCCATAGCAACCAGGCAAAGATGTGGCTGCCATATTGGAGTCAGTGCAGGCTGGTGTCTGCCTTCTGCATATGAGAAAGCAACCAGCCGATTTCAAGGCTGCCTTCCCTGTACCACAGCAACATTTTGGTTGGTTTGTTTTTGTTTTAGACTTACATATGAATACAGACATCTTAAAGAAATAATACTCTTCAGAGTATTTTGAGAGATGTAGCAAAGTGTTTTCCTTTTGTTATTCACCTTTTAATTCTACTTGATCGTTCCATTCTAAACCCCATCAAGATGGGAGAATAGACATTTCACAACAGTGGGAAATTAAGGGAAAAAAAGAATCATACAAAAAACAATTAATTGTATGTCTTTTTCAAGAACTTATAAATCATACTGAATTATACAGAATTACAAAGAAAGGATCATTTCTTAGTAAGGTGAGTTGTGTTATTTGTGCCTTTACGTCAACTCCAAATTTTAGAGAAGGAATACGTTCTTAGACCATAACGGTTCTATTTCATATTTGCTAGTTTTTTTTTTCAAACTTCAGAAAAAATGAACTAAAATGTTAACAATGACGGGCTTTGTAGCAAGAATTTAAGAAGAGAGTAAGTTTCAAATTTGGAAGGGCTTTCACAGTTTTTAATAAAGAATTCTTTCATGGGTGCTTTAACTATATGTAGGTGTCATTTAATTATTTGCAAGGAAGTCCCATTTCACACAAGAGACTAAAGACTACAAAGATTAAGCAAAGCTATAATTCCGTTAAGAAAATATTCAAAAATTAACTTAGGTTTAGGAAAATGAAAGTCTTTAATCTTTTTGGGTTTTTCTTTTTTTTTTTTTGAGATTTGGCCAGTGTGTTTCATAGATTAGGTGTTCAACAGGTATTTGTTGATTAGTCACTTCCCTTTTTTAAACTGAACACCTAGCCTCTTGTATCTTTTTTTTACAAAAATATTTCAAGTCAGTTTCAATGAAATGCTGTGATAAGAATGAAACCAATTAACATTATCTTTGGTATATATTTTGGCTTTTTGTTACTTGTTTTCTTGATTTTACATTCTCAGTATGGTCTCTTAGATTTCTGTAATTGTATGTGATAATTGGGTTTCGATAAATCATAAGGAGTCTTTTACTAGAAATATGCCTATTTCTTTATTATACATCAGGAAAAGATTAGTTTACTTTCTCTCAGAATGTACTGCTTGGCCTTAAGTCTTAGTTTTATTTTTTTTTTTTTTTTGAGACAGAGTCTCACTCTGTTGCCCTGGCTAGAGTGAGTGCCATGGCATTAGCCTAGCTCACAGCAACCTCAGATTCCTGGGCTCAAGCAATCCTCCTGCCTCAGCCTCCCGAGTAGCTGGGGCTACAGGCATGCACCACCATGCCTGGCTAATTTTTTCTATATATATCTTTAGTTGGCCAATTAATTTTTTTCTATTTATAGTAGAGACGGGGTCTCATTCTTGCTTAGGCTGGTTTCGAACTCCTGACCTTGAACTATCTGCCTGCCTCGGCCTCCCAGAGTGCTAAGTTAAGTCTTAGTGTTTATGTGTAGTGTTAATGAGTAGTAAAATGACTAAAGGATATGTAGAAGAAGAGACATAAAAGACAAAAAACTTGCATCATTACGCTCTACATGAGAGGAATTTGTTTTCTCAAAAGTAGAATTCAATGGAAAAATGAATTACTCATTGCCATTTAGCCTTATTTGCAAACATTTTAATATTACCCATTTGATACATGTAAACAATCTTTGACTACAGCTGGTCACAAAGTACCACTATGTGCCCTGCCTTCTAATGTAGGGCATGATCCTGTATATTTTCTCGGAACTCAAATCTTAAATTTCTAATTTAGCTTCAGGAATAGTATACTACATTTCAAAACATTTTTATCTGTGAAAACTGAGGCTCAGTTAAACATGCCCAAGATCCATATGCTTCTTAGTAGGTATAAAAGATGATTATTTTCTGATGTAGCATCGGGGAAGATGGAAAGATAGAACAAGTGTTTGTTTTCAGGCTGCATTTTCAAAATATATCCAAATAATATTTTTGTATTTATTTAGTGAGCACGAGATTCCAAAATAGCAAGAGCAATTTCAGCAAAATATAATGCCTGGAGGAAAATCCTACAGTATATCTCGTTCTGCCTTTCTTGTTCTCTAAGTCATATTGTGATGGGAACAAAACTGACCTGGCCCCTAGCTCCTAGAAGGAGCATGCTGGTTGAGACAGCACTATAGGCAGGCAACTAAGTTAACAGGGCACTGGTATAACTGAAGGGTAATGGGGTCGGTGGGATGAGAAGCCCGAGTGACAAAAGCAGATCTGGGATTCTGAGCTGGCAGAGGATTTGGGGGTGGGGGTAGGATGAAACTTTATTGATGGCGGGAGGCAGGTAGCAGATAGAGAAGGTATGGAATATGCTCAGGGAAAGTGTAAGCAGATGTAAGCAGGTTCAGAATTTTTAAAATGGTCTGTTACCATGAGGTTGCTTTGTAGGTCTATTTTCTTAATGGAGGCAAGATGGAAAGGGAAGATGGAAAAAAAGAAAAGTAGAGAGAAAGAGGACATCAGACAGTGCAAAGTGAGGACGGGGAGGGTTGGGAGACAGAGGGATGTCTGGCAGGGCTGGCCTAACGTCAGGGCTGTCTTGGCTGGAGGCAAACCGATCAGTTAATGTTCCTGCCCCCCTTTCCACCACAGGGTTCATATGGTGAAATCTGGTTGGAATGAACCTTTGGGGCAGCCTTGAAGAAATAACGAAATTCCAGAGGGTGTGAATGTTTAAGGGAAGACAGTCAGCTGTGCTGGGGAGTGGGGGGAGATGAGAGGGGTAGAGCTGACTGGAGAGGGGAGATTTATGGACATGGTGTATTTCTTGAGGCTTAGGTCTTTTTAGCATTAATAGCTGGAGTCACGTCCTTCACCTGTTGCCTGTTGAGTCATGGCCCAGTGGCAGTGGATGGTGGTCCAGTTGCTGAGCCATCCCCTAAGGACCCTGTTACTTGGGAGTGAGGAAAGGTAGTTGATGGGCTCTGGGACAGCAAGATGTAAGCTGAAATACGGTGAAAATAGACTATTTCAAAACAAAATATAAGTTGATTCACTGTACTCTATCATAAGTCTGCAGTCCCCAACCTGGCCAGTACTGTGGCGGCCCAGTACTCTTTTGTGGCCTATTAGGAACCAAGCCACACACCACCACTTGAACTCTGCTCCATTGCCCATCCCGCCCCCCCTACCTACCCCTGGTCCATGGAAAAATTATCTTTCATGAAACCAGTCTCTGGTGCCAAAGAAGTTGAGGACCACTGTTGTAAGTTATTATGAAATGCTGAAAGAGTAAAGTAGAATAGAACAGGTGAAGAACATGAACCTTTATCTTGATTTTACTTTAAATCTCCTAAATTCTGAGAAGCTTAGCAGTTCCTCTTCTGGATATAAATCTATCCTACCCTAGACTTGGGACCTTGGATAATTAAATTACTTCCACCTCTGAGCCTTTGTTTTCTCTATAGATCAGGACTAACGTAATCTCATGGGATTGTGGTGAAAATTAGATGAAAACTTACGTAAAGTATGTAGTGTGGTGCACACACGGTAGGCACTATGGACTGTCTTTAGTAGGGATGAGGACTGGAACTATTTTTAAACTTAAAAGGTCAACTTTATATGCTGCCATATAGGTAACCCAAGGCAATTGGAGCTTGAGTCAACAGACCTGGGAGAGAGCTTGCAGAATGTGCCTTTGAAATCCTGATACCCAGTCACAGTGATTTATGGGGCCTTACTAGCTTGCATATGTGATGGCCCACTGAGTTTGTTTACTTTAGTTTTAGCTCAGTTACCTAGCACTCTGTGATAGCATATTTTTATTTACACTCTCAATGAGTACTTCGTTATGATTTCTTTGAAAGAATATGTATGAAGGCAGCCATAGAAAAAAGACTTTTATTAGAGTTGTGAGGGTCTGACGTAGATCTTCATTTTACTATGCCTAAAAATTGGTTTACTGCTTGTGTTCTGCTTTTCCCTCTCCCCGGATGACCTCCAAGGCCCCTCCAAATGGTTTTTCTGATTCTGATTACTGAAATTGTGATTAATAATAGTGTCAAATATTAATCAATTATCAAGATACTAGGTGTCTGGGGTAAGTAGAAATAAGAACCAAAAGTAGACCTTTTAAGAATTGCACACATTAAAAATGACAATCCAGCTGAGAAAAAAGGGAATGGATAAAATGACTCTGAACCTAATTCCAGCCCTGTGATGAGGTCTTAGTCATGAGTCCGACACTAGCTATAGCAAGAGAAGAAATTCCCAGCAGTGTAGTTGTTACAAGGGTTGAAAATGAGTCATTGAGTAGGTGATCGATCCCTCTTTATTTTCCACTTGCTGTCAGCCACGTTGCAGAGAAATCAAACTTCGGTCGGCTTAATAAAAGTTGTTTTTTTTAAAATTCCAAAAGCCCTTACAAGTGAAAGACGTTTGTGAATTCAGTCTGTTCACCTCCTTCCTTACACAGAGGAAGTAACAAGGCACAGGAAAGTTAAAGTGACCCAGAACAAAACAGTTCTGTGTTACTTTTGTCAAGGTTTCTATCTTGTAGCGAATAAACACTTTTTGTTGCTAGACATAAGACCTTGATTTTGGTCTTAATTGACATCATCACTTTTGAATGAAAGTTTTAGTTTAGTATGGCTTTATTATTTGTATTTGATTCTTGATCATTTTTCTCTGGATCAGATACCACTTTCATGTGAGAAAGAAATCATTATGAGGTTTTTGTTTTGTACTTTTTGGCTGCAGACAACCACAATCCAGTCTTTAAGCTTTCATTGATTTTTGTTTTAGCCTGGTTATATATTTTTTTCCTCCCAGGAATTATCTGTGGATAGCCTGGTTATTGTAGGACATATATCTACTCCAAAGGTTCTTATATGTGAAATGAGATTTTTGTGTGTGACTGTCCGTATTTAAACATAGGTAGATAGATAGATGGATAGATAGAAAAGCATATAGACATGCCACTGAAAGTACAGCTAGCCGTATGAGTAAGCCTATTGTGTGTTAATGTGCAATAGAATAATTCGTGATGTTCTTGTCCTGTAGAGGAGTTCAGAGTGTATTCAATACAAGACCAGAGGATTGGGAAGCATCCCAGAAAAGGTGCTACTAAAGCTGGATCTCGAGCATTGAGGATTCACATAGGTTGATAACAAGGAAAGAGGTGGTATTCCAGGGACTAGATGAGGCAGGGTAGGATGGGACACTTTTGTGAATTTAGCTTTATTGAATGTTTGTAGGGATAGGGAGGTGGTGGGAATTCTGGAATAAGAATCCTACCTGGACCAGAGCGTCTGATGATAGGATCCAAAGCAGGTATGACAAATGTACATTGGGGCCACAGTGCTGACTGCCTTAAATACCAGGTGAAGCCGTTTGCATGTTGTCCTAAAAATCCTGAAGAACTCTTGAATTTGATTATGAGGAAAGTAGTATAAGTAAAATAATACAGTGGTTTTAGAAAGATAAATCTGGTGGTGGTGTGCAGGATGGATCATGTTGAGAGGAAATTGTGCTAAAAGCAAGAAGAATCTGTTAAGAAATTAGGCACAAAAGTGATAAGGGCCTGAAATAGGATAGGAATGAAAAGAAAGGAATTGGTGGGAGAAAGATTGCCTGGGGAAGGGTGGTAAGATATATAAGACATGGGGGGCTAGAGCCAGAGGAAAGTAAGAAATTCTAAACCCAAATAATAGGATAAAAGTTGGAAAATCAGAGAAGTCAGTTGGGCAGGGGTCGCGGGGAGGGTTGGACAATATGACAGTTAAACTTTTAGACATAAAGTTGAAGTGAGGCGTCATGTGGAAGTAGAAATGCCCTAGAGACCTTTAATTGTCAGGATTGGAGTTCTGGTGAAAAGGCAGGATCTTACTTGGGTGTTGCTTGCAAAGTCAATAGTTAAGACCTTAAGTCTCATCTGTAAATTGGGAATAATCATAATGCTCATAGGGTTATTATTAGAAATAAAAGAGATAATTCCAGGAGAGTACTCAGCACTCTCCTTGGCACATAGTAGACAATCAATAAATGTTAATATTACCTTTTATTATTATTAAATATTATGGGTTTTAGGGGAAAACAGTTTGTGAATTATTAGAACTGATATTCAGGAAGCTATAAAAGTTATCAGCTTAGTGTGTTTTCTTAGTTCCCCAAATGGAAGTTATATGTTCTAATTCACATACTTGCTTCCCTAGTGACAGCCCAAGCTATAATCACACATGTTCTGCTGTTGATCACTGTCAGGCTTGTAGTGCTTTTTACATAAATGATTATGGAGCTTAACTACTCTTCTGTTCATTGCAGCTTCGATAATACAATCTCCAGCCACATTTTGTTTTTATTTGCATATGTCCAGAATCAAATATATTTTAAGGAATTTATACAGAGCTTCTTTTGAAGAATGATATTAACTCTATGAGTTAAAACTGCATTCACTCAAAGTGAAATAGACTTATACCACAATGGAGGAAATTCAGGAGAGGCAGATTGTTATTTAGGAAGAGTTGTAGTACTCCTGTCTGGGTATCTTTACATTTGTTGGATCAGTGCATTCTGAGAAAGTTATTCTGGTTTGTTTGAAATCTGTAAAAGCATTTTCAGCTGGTGTCAGTGATTCTGTTGTAACAGTTTGCAGACAAGCCATTGATTGCATAAGCTATTGAGTAGATATCATTGCATAAATCTTAATACAACTGTTGTAATCAGGTTGTTTTCCTTATGACAAATTTCAGTGTTTTTGGTCAAATATAAATAACTTACAGAGATCCTGATACATGTTTAATATATGCTAGGTCAGCTCCATTAAATTCAATTCTCTCCATACAACACAGAGACCTTAAATGACATGGTGCATATTACAGTGCTAATAACAGGCAAGACCAAGGCTTGAACTTACGTGAAGCCAACCATAGAAACTTATTCTCTGTGCCATTGTATGTCCCATAATTCTCATACCCTACTATTCTGTCACTGTTGCAAATGAAAAAACGTCCTATTATTGTACCACTTTTAATTGTGTTTATTATTGCCTTCAGTAAAGTCTTCATTCCTAAAATAGTTTAGGTAAGATATAGTACTTTAATAAAAATATTGCCAGCTATGTGTGCTAGATTCTAATCTTGGTTCTACTGTGTCACTTTGGATGAGGAAGTTGCTTAGGCTTTCACATTCCTAATCTGCTATGAAGAGGGGATTTATTGGACTACTCTAAAAACATTTTAAAAGATTTTGATGGAAGTCGTCTATCCTAATGAAATGTCTTATTCAAGATTGAACTATATGGAAGCTTTCCTTATTCAGAACTCAGGAACTGAGGAGAAAGGGGGCAAAATGTCCCTCAACACCAAAAAAAAAAAAAAAACCCCAAAAACTTCATGTATTTAAATGTTCCTGCACTTGACTCATAGGGCACTTTTTTCCCTTTCCTTATCCTCCTCCAAATCTGTACCTCTCCAGTGTTCTCCATCTCAGCAAATGGCACCCACATCCAACCAAGGCAGATGTTGATCAAGCCAGGGGTTTAGGAGTCCAGCCTTCTCATTTCTTCTCTTCCAGGGTCTAATTCGTGAAGTCTTGTCAGCTCTTCCTCAAGTGCTTCCTCTCTTCTCTGTCTGCGCTTGCCCCTTTACAAACCATCCTCTACAGAAACAACTTCTTGGTTTTTTTGAGACAGAGTCTCGCTCTGTCACCCTGGGTAGAGTGCAGTGGCGTCATCATAGCTCACTGCAACCTCAAACTCCCGACCTCAAGCAATCCTCCCGCCTCTCCTCCTGCCTTGGCCTCCCACAGTGCTAGGATTATAGGCATGAGCAACTGAGCCTGGCCAGAGACAGCTTTTTAAAATGTAAATCACATCTCTTCTCAGAACCTTCCTGTGATATCTTCACACGCTCCAGAAGGCTTGCAAGGACCCACAGTATCTTGCTTGGCCTGCCTCTGATGTCATTCTGCATCCCTGTCCCCCGTCCTGCTGACTGTGTTCTTCAGCCTTTGCTGAGGGTGCTCTGCCTCAAATCTGGTTGGCTCTTTTCTGGTCATTTGGGTCTTCCCAGATAGCACTTTCTCAATGCAGCTTTTCCTGATTACCCCTTTTTTGTTTCATTCAGAGTGTTTGTCCTTCATTTTTTTTGTCTACATGTTTACTGTCTTTCTTCCCTGGGAGTCCAAGGTTTACATGAGCAGGGAACTCATCTGTTTTATTCATTACTATATCCCCCAAGCTGGCGCATAGTAGCTGTTTAATAAGTATTTGTTGAGTGAATAAGTGAATAACCATTCTAAAAAAATTTATTATCTGATATTTAAAGCCCGTTACTCTCCACAAGAATTTTCTATGAAACCCTAGTATTTTTGTTTGCTTTTGTTTGTTAATAAATGTCAAAAGTTCAGTAGTAAAATAGGCTTGGGAAATGCTAGGTTAAACAAAATAAAGCAAGAATATTTATTACCGTTCCTGGCAGAGCCTTGAATATGCTAATGTACACAATCTCCAAAAAGGTTAGCACTGTGTTAAAAGTTTATTTGACAGTGGAAGTCTTCTTTGAGAATTATCGCACAGGACTACCGTTCTTTACAACGCCTTCTGGGAAATGCTGCCGTAGACAAAAACCCCTCCTGTTAGAAAGGGGAAGGAGGCACTGAACTGACTATACACAGGCAGATTCATACTGACTAGAAAAGAGAGCAGGCTGACAACCAAGGACTCAGAAAAAAATAAAACCTATGAAAAAGTGACAAAAGGATTCAAACAGAATACAGCAGTTGGGACTATTCAGTTTTGTACAAGCGGCTGTATCTTCTTTACTGGGCTTTTCTCTCTAGCAGCTGGCACTGCACTCAGCCTAGAATGAGTGCACAGAAACTATTTGTTGATTATTCGACGATGAATGAAAAACAGTGGCCCAGGAGGTCACCATTAACT
Source organism: Lepilemur ruficaudatus (assembly GCA_963574885.1). Classification (NCBI taxonomy): domain Eukaryota; kingdom Metazoa; phylum Chordata; class Mammalia; order Primates; family Lepilemuridae; genus Lepilemur; species Lepilemur ruficaudatus. The sequence continues at coordinate 94,993 of CAUYRT010029775.1, forward strand.
AATTAAATTGAGTTTGCTTTGTTTTAAAAAGCAGGACAATATTTAAAATGTTTTAGGGAAATTTTCATTCCAAAAGATTAAAATAAAAATAATAATAATGCTTATGAGAATACTTTTATTATTATTTTATTGCTTAAAGGCTTTGCACAACTTGGATTTTACTGAATAGTGTATTATTTAAAGCTAATAAGGATGTAAGACAAACATATGCCTATTTTCTGGGACGTAATGGTGGAGCTCTTTGAAAGAGTAAAAATGTTATTGCGCTGTATGTAACCATGCTTGAGATTTTCATTTCTCATTTATCTTTGAGTAAAGTTAAGTGAATCTGAAATTAAAATAATTTGATAACATCAGCTAATATTTTTCAAAGTCAGGTTTTTGAGGTATAATTTACACATGGGAAGATTTATTCTTGTTAGGTGTACAATTGAGTGCTTTTTTTACAAATGTACACAATTAGATAACCACCACTATAATCTATATAATTATATAATGTATGTCATATAGAATATTGACATCACCCAAAAAGTTGTTCTTTTGCTCCTTTGTGGTAATTCCCTTCCCACCACTCACAGTACCGATCATCCCCCTAGTTTTGCCTTTTCCACAATGTCATATGAATGAAATAATACAGTAAATATTAATATATAGCTTTGTGTGAATGCCTTCTTTCATTTTGCTGCTTAATGCTTTTCAGATTCATCTGTGTTGCTGTATATGTTAGTAATGTGTTTCTTTCTATTGCTTTCTAGTATTTGATTTTTTTTCTAATATTTCATTTTATGGACGTACCACAATTTGTTTAACTGTTCACCAGTTGATTAATATCTGGACTGTTTCCAGGTTTCTGCTCTTATGAATAGAGTTGCTATAAACGTCGGCATATAAGTCTTCATATGAACTTATGTTTTCGTTTGTCATGGATGGATACTTAGGAGATTGCCAGATCATACAGTCAGTGTACTTGTTAACTTTATAAGAAACTGACAAACAGTTTTCCAAAGTTGCTATTCCATTTTGCATTCTCACTAGCAATGTATGAGAATTTCATTTGCTCCGCATCCTGGCGAGCATTTTGTATTTGTGTTTTTCATTGTAGCCATTCTAGTAAGTATGTAGTGGCATCTCATTGTGGTTTTAATTTTCATCCCTAATGTCTAATAATATTGTGTATCTTTTTGTGTGCTTATTGATCTTCTTTGTCATGAAGTGTTCAAATCTTTTGACCATTTTTTCCCCATCGAGTTGCTTTTTTCTTATTAAGTTGTAAGAATGCTTTAAATAAATGCTGGATACAAGTCCTTTATCAGATATATGTTTTATACGTATTTCCTTCCCAGTCTGTGGCTTGCTGTTCTACTTTCTTATCAGTTTCTTTCAAAGAGAAGTTTGATGAAGTCCAGTTTATCATTTTTTTTCTTTCATGCTTCATGCTTTTTGTGTTCTAAGAAATCTTTGCCTAACCCAGGATCACAGATACTCTCTCCTATATATTTCTTCCAAAAGTTTTATAGATTTAGGCTTTGCCTTTAAGTCTATGATGCTTAAGTCATTTTAGTGTGGTGCAGGATAAAGGTTACGGTTCTTTGTTTTATGAATGGATGTCAAACTGTTCAAGAATCATTTGTTACAAGGAATATCCTTTCTTTTTCAAATTACAGCTCAAATTTCATGACTTAAAATTACTTTAAGATCCACATATAAAAGTGGTATATATAAAAGATTAAATATATATTCTAGAAATATGCCTATTTAAATTTGAGTTTTTCTTATTTTTTATTTTATTTATTTTTATTTCAGCATATTACGGGGGTACAACTGTTTAGCTTATGTATATTGCCTTTGCCCCATCTGAGTCAGAGCTTCAAGCGTGTCCATCGCCCAGACAGTGAGCACCACACCCAATAGGTGTGAATATACACATCCCCTCCTGCCCTTTCCCACCTGCCCGACACCCAATGAATCTTACTACTGTATGGTCTCATACATGTTGATCAGTTAATACCAATGTGATGGTGAGTACATGTGGTGCTTGTTTTTCCATTCTTGTGATACTTCACTCTAGAAGAAAATATTGAAAAAACTCTTACAGACATTGGCCTAGGCAAAGAATTTATGAAGAAGACCCCAAAGGCAGTCACAGCAACAGCAAAAATAAATAAATGGGACCTAATCAAATTAAAAAGCTTTTGCATAGCCAAGGAAACTATCACGAGAGCAAACAGACAGCCTATAGGATGGGAGAAAATATTCGCATGTTACACATCCGATAAATCGCTGGTAACTAGAATCTATATAGAACTGAGGAAAATCAGCAAGAAAAGAATCAAACAACCCTATCAAAAAGTGGGCAGAGGACATGAACAGAAACTTTTCAAAAGAACATAGACTAATGGCCAAAAAACACATGAAAAAATGCTCAACATCTCTAATCATCAGGGTAATGCAAATCGAAACCACAATGAGAGATCACTTAACTCCTGTGAGAATAAGTGGAGTTAATCACTTTATCAAAAAGTCCCAAAACAATAAATGTTGGTGTGGATGTGGAGAGATAGGCACACTCATACACTGCTGGTGGGACTGCAAACTAGTACAACATCTGTAGAAAGTAATATGGATGGAAAAATAAGCACCACATGTACTCACCAGCAAATTGGTTTCACTGATCAACACCTAAGTGGACATGTTGGGTGTTTATTGGGTGTTGGGCAGATGGGAGGGGGGAGGAGGGGTTGGATATATACATACATAATGAGTGTGATGCACACCGTCTGGGGGATGGACACGGTTGAAGCTCTGACTCCAGAGGGGAAGGAGGGCAAGGGCAATATACATAATCTTAACATTTGTACCCCCATAATATGCTGAAATTAAAAAAAAAAAGTAATATAGAGATACGTCAAAGAGCTACAAGTAAAAGTACCAACTACCACTTGATCCAGCAATCCCATTACTGGGCATCTACCCAAAGGAAAAAAAAGACATTCTATAAAAAAGACATCTGCACTCAAATGTTTATAGCAGCTCAATTCACAATTGCAAAGAAGTGGAAACAACCCAAGTGCCCATGAATACATGAGTGGATTAAGAAAATGTGGTGTGTATATATGTATATATATACACACACACACCATGGAGTTCTACTCAGCCACAAAAAACAAGGGTGATCTAGTACCTTTTGTATTCTCCTGGATAGAGCTGGAGCCCATTCTACTAAATTTGTTGTTATTGTTTTAGAAGACAGGTATTCTCTCTGTTTAAATTGTTTTTATTATACAAAGCATACCACAAAGTACAGAGGGAACATTAGTATTTTGTGGTGAATGTGATGGCCATTATAAATATGAAATATTAGGATTCACTCAGGCCAGTTTAAGTGAACTGGGAATTCTCATTTTCTCTGTAAGTAGAAAATACTTTTTCATACAAGATTATTTTTGTGGAGCCTCCATGTATTTGAAGTTTGTACCCTCATTTATTGCCTCATTTGTTATTCAGTGAAATAGAAGTCCATGGTAATTGTAATGATGATGATGATGGTTTGAGCTAGATTTACTAAGTAGTTATGAGGATACAAAAGTCTGTGTCCACCGTCTATGAATTCAAGCTGTATCAACAATTATAGAATTATATGTCACCACTTAATAAGAGAGTTAGCCCATTTAGAAGAGAAATAAAAATACAGCTATCAGATCAGTTTCATGTTATTTCAGCTTCAAGGATCCTCTCAACAAAAATTGTTTCTTGTATTGGAATTTCTTTTCTCAGTAAATGTTGCAGATGTTTTCTATTTTAAATGAAACTTTAATAAAAATCTTCAAAGCAGGTTAATTGGAGAATGAGTCTTAGCTTTTTTGAAGATTATTTGGTTTTTAATAATCAACCTGGAGTTCCTTTTGATCTCAAATCTCTATAACACTTGTAAGATATGTTTTCATTTTCTGAAACGTGATGACTCTTCAGGAACACAGTTATTTCTTAAATCAGATGAAGATCCATTATCACTAGAGGGCAGTAAACACAAAAAGATTTAGGGGATTTACTTATGCTAAAGTTATTTTTTAAATATTAGCATCAATCAAAGATATTTTTTATTATATGAAAATAGATTTAAAATTCTACTACTTAAAATATTGGTTATAAATTAATTCTAGATTATTGTCTACCTCCAAAATATTTTTGCGGCATTTGAAAGCCAAGGGAGACTGAGATTGCTTTTAGACACTAGTTTGCTGTAGCTGTTGTATTTAATATCTGGTTTAACATTGCCCCACGATTCTTCAAGGGACATTTAATAATTGGATTTGCACTCGTTCAAGCTGAACGGTACTAGACATGCAAGAGCCCACTTTATATAGGTTTGTTTCTTGATTAATAACAACTACCAGAACTTAAATTGTAAGGAGAAAGGTATAAAATAAATGTAGATTTATTATAGAATAAAATATTTTTCCAATGGTTGTAAGTCCAACTGAAAGTAATATTGTTGCCAAGAAAATTCCTTAGATTGGAGAAATCTAAGAGTCAATACACTTATTTTACACAATATATCTTAAATATTTCAAGCATAATAATATAATGTACAACTTAGAATTGATTATATTAGTAGACCTGTTATAAACTCTAGACTAAATATAGAACAATGCCTGAGATACTTTTTGGAACTTTAACATACTCTGGAGCCAGACAGCCTGGGTTCAAATCCCTGCTCTGCTACTTATTGATTTTGTGACCTTGAGCAAGACCGTTGACCTCTCTCCCAGTTTCCTCATAATTTGGTTTGGTTTTCTTTTTCGTATTCAAAGTACATCTTGTCTCTCTTGACCTCTGTTGCAAAGTCAACGATGCCAGCATGTGTTAATGTGTCAAAGGTTCACCTCCATTGGCAGAATTTTAAATATCCCAAATATCCTGAAATCGTCCAGAAAGACTGTTGATTGCTTAGGTATCTGTTAAGGACTGAAAAAACAAGGAGTAAAAGAGGACTGGCCTCTAGAAATTCTGAGGAGTACTATTAAGAAAAGACAGAAAAAGAGAAATGAACACTCCAGGACATTTTTTCTATTTTAACATATACAGTACTTGATAATATTAAATAATGTCCCTTATTGCAGCAAATTAGGGATTTACAATTGAATCATTTTAAATCTAGCACCTAACAGAGTACCTGGCACATAGCTGCTGAATAGAAGTTTGTAGAATGAAGGCACCATCACATTTAGCTGGGAGACTTGGAAGTAGATATTAGAGGAAGGGGAAACTGTGTGTGTGTGTGTGTGTGTGTGTGTGTGTGTGTATGTGTATGTGTTTCTGCATAATTTTTAAAGACAAAACATTATTCTGCCATATGTAATTTGTTATAAATGTTTTTTGATAATTTTGCTGAAGGTGAAAACCTACATCCTTTCCTATCTCCTATAGGCGGTATAAAAATATTGATAAGTTTTGCTTCTGTATCAGCCAACAATCTTTTTGTGCCTGTAGTACACTCACTCACTACTTTGAAAGAAAGATACCTTTTTTTTTTCTTTTGCTTCAAGGATCCTCCACCCTGGATAAGGAAGCAAAGTTCAAGACAGTTGAAACAACTAGAACAGTTATTATTAACACTGGAGAACATTCAGGAAATTTCAGGGCACAGTGATTGGGCAGTGCTTCGGGCACTTGATGGATGGAGGCCAGGGAGGTTAGATACCCTGGAATACATTGGATAGGATAGTCCTTCACCAGGGAGGATTGCTCTTTGTCCCACATGATAACCAAAAAAATCTCACTAGCCATTCATGTAGGTGAAAAGTGCACTTAAAATTGTCTGAGCCTGGAACTCAATTACTTCTTACATATAAACATTAAGTAGTTTTACATGGTTTTAATTTGTACCAAATTTTCTAGTAGTGCAGCAATAATGTATATTGAGGGAAGATTGTACTTTGTTACATGTAAAACCTTTCTAAGTGTCATTCATCATTTTGGGGAAAAATACCATCCTTCTAATGTAACAGCTGTATATTCATGGTAATTCCCCGTATCAGAGAAATCATAGCAAGTGCTTACAAAGCACTTACTGTGCACTAATTTAATCCTCATAACAACCCCAAAGGTGGATACTATTATTCTCATTTTCCAGATGTCTTAGTCTGTTTGTGTTGCTATAAAAGACTGCCTGAGTCTGGGTAATTCATTAAAGAAAAAAGGTTCCTTTGGCTCATGGTTCTTCAGGCCATACAAGAAGCATGGTGCCCACATCTGCTTCTGTCAAGGGTTTCCAGCTGCCTCCACTCATGGAAGAAGGCATAGGGGAGCTGTCGTGTGCAGACGTCACATGACAGGAGAGCGAATGCGTGAGAAAGATAAGGGAGGTTCCAGGCTCTTTTTAACAACTGACTCTAGCGGGAACTAACAGAGTGAGACTCACTCATTACTATGACGGGACAGCCAGCACCAGGCTATTCATGAGGGACCTGCCCCCACGACCAAAACACCTCGCAGTAGGCCCAACCTCCAACACTGGGGATCAAATTTCCAATTTCAGTGAGATTTGGAGAGATCAGGTATCCAAACCATAGCACCAAATGAGTAAACTGAATCATGAGAAGTTTAAATAACTTGCTGAAGGTCACCCACTAGTCAGTGAAAGTAAGATCTAAGCTTTTGACTATTTTTTTAATGTAGTTGTATAGAAGTATTTATATTTTGTAGTGTTTAATAGAAATTATTTTTATTTCTCTTTTATGTTATCGATAAGCCATTATGCTGATTTTTTAAAAAGTATTTACGTAGGAAGCATTTAATCTGTATGTATATATTTAGTAAAGTAGGTATGTAGGAAATGTATTTAGGCATTTCATTTCAGGATTAAAAAATACTTGTTATAAAAAGAAAAAAAGTAACTTATTTTGAAGTGTATCGAAGAATAAAATAGATTTATGGACAGATTTTTAAAAGGAGGGGGAGGGCAGTGAGCCTGATGTGGCTGAAAACCACCGTAGAGCATAGTTTGGATTTAAATCATGTGGTATGACACTTACACTTGCTCTTCAGGGAGCACACCAGGCATTCTGCTGCAGGCCTTGGCTCTTGGCTACTCCTCACTTGACTTTCTCTTCCCTATCTCCAGTATTCACATGGCTTTCTCCCTCTCTTCAGATCTCTGGGTATACATCATCTCATCAGAGAGGCTTTCCCTGGTCATCTTATAGAAACTTCTATTCCTAATCTTTATCATTTCTTTTTTTCTCCATTGCACTTACCCACCACATGACATATTACTTATTAACTTAATTGTTGAATGTAAGCTCCAGATTAGAAAACTTTGTTTTGTTCACTGCTATGTCCCCAGCATCCAGGACAGTGCCTAACGTAGAGTAGGAGCTTAATATATATTTATTGAATGAAGGTAGAATAGTTCGAATTTGAAGAAGGACTAGAATATTTGGTCTGGAGATATACTTTGAATGATCTAAATCTGCCTTGGAAAACCAGTTAGAGGTAGACTGAGTAGGTAGGAGAAGGAGAGTATTCTAGGCAGTGAATTCAGTAAAGATTAAGAGAAATGGGATTGTCTGCTGTATCATAGAGATTGGGGGAATACTAGTCTTCCAGGGACAGAGCAAAGATGTAATTCAACAGCTGAAAATAGGCTTGGAGTTGAGAATTAGGATCAGATGATGGCAGTCTGGAGCTCACAGAGGAATGTGAATGTGATGAAGCAGTCAAATGCTTAGTTGTCGGTTAGTAGATGTAAAGTAACAGGCTGAAGCTGGGTTTGAGGAAAAGTCTCTCTCTCTCTCTCTCTCTGTCTCTCTCTCTCTCTCTCTCTGTCTCTCTCTCTCTCTCTCTCTCTCTCTCTGTCTCTCTCTCTCTCTCTCTGTCTCTCTCTCCCCTCTCTCCTCTCTCTCTCTCTCTCCCCCCCTCCTTCTCTCTCCCTCACTCTCCCCCTTTCTCCCCCTCCCTCCCCCTCCCTCCCCCCTCTCTCCCCCTCTCTCCCCAACACATGTTATCATGGACTTGCTCATAGCATGGCAGTGTCAGAACACTCAGACTTTCTCCCCTGGTAGCTCTGGGATCCCAATAGTGAGTTCAAGGACAGCAAGGTGAGAGCTGCAAAACTTCTTGTGACTTAGGCTCAGCAGTCACGCAACGTCACTTGTTGGTTACACAAGCTAGCTCAGATTCAATGTAGGGCTGTGTGGCTCTTCAGGAGTTATCTTTGGAGACTAGCTATCATAGTAATCCATTTTACAGATGAGAACACTGACACACCAAAAAGTTAGATTATTTGTCAAGGATTTTCCATTACAGGATTTAAATTTGTTGATGTTCTTAGTACCTGGGTGAACACAGAAAAATCATTTTTTCTCTCCAGGTCTCACTTTGTGTGGAAATGAGGGGATGAGAGAGGATGATATATTTGCTATTTCTCTCAGTCTTTTATGTATTTGGATTGAAATGGGGGTGGGAATGGAAAAGAACAGACTGAAAGAAATAGTATTCTATAAAAGATAGGAGTTGGTAACAAAGGTGAGTGAAAGAGGGAAGGTGATGCGGTAGAGGGGAACATGCCGGGGTTATTCAAGGATCCAGTTATATGGTTCATATCAAAGCTGAGAGTGTCTGACTCACGTGGAACACCTGTTGAATGGTAGAAAAGAGTCACAGATTTCATCTGAGATACTGGAAGAAATATGGGCCCATTGACTGAAATGGAAGTAGTTATGGTAAGAGCTACTTTAAATAGAAAAATGTTTCGTGGTTTCAATAAGGTTTGTTGTGACTGGCAGGGCATTCAAGAGAGCTGAGTATCTTATATTTGAAAATATGGTACCAAAGTTTAAGTTAGAAGTGGTCATTGAAGAGTGTGCCTGGGATAGAGTTCTTGTGGAGATCCCGAGTTAGGGGATTAATATAAGGTGGCAAAGAAGGCACAGTCAGAGAAGTAGAAAGAACACCAAAGAATTTCAGGACCCTGCAAGTTGAGGGAGATTGGTAAGAATAATCAAATGATATCGAATACTTCAGAGAAGTTAAGGAGAAGGAAAGACCAGAAAAAACGAGGATCTTACTATGTCTTCTGGGGATAGTTTCTGCTGAGTGTTGGGGTTTTAAGCACTTTCTTTTGTAGAGGATTAAAAGGAAGTTAGGAAATGAACACAATAGGAACAGCAGCTGAGGACTAGCAGCAAAGGACCAATGGAAACTCAAAGAGGCAAAGTTTTAATACAGATATTTGTGAGAAAGCATGCTGTCTAAGACAGACAAACCTAATACAGAAATACTTAAATGGCAGGAAGACAGCAGAATAACTATATTGGCAGGTCGTAGAAGCACCGAGTAGTAAGTACAAACTGAGACAGAGATGAGGTAGAGTGGACAGAATTTTATACCAAAATAGAGTAAAATCTACATTTCCCTCATTTCTCATCCACAAGACCTCTTTAGTGTGAAAGTTAGAGTAATACTATCCCAACCCAAATAAAAATACTGTTTTTCTGAAAAGAATTTAAATTTCTTATTTAACCCTCTTCATAAAAGGTCTGATTACTCTTGAGCTCACGTCTGTATTCCTAAGAGCCACTCATGCCTTGCTTAATTGTGTACAGTTGTAAAAATGTTCTCTTCTGATGAAACTGTAGATCCTGAATTCTATATACAAAACTCTTCATTCCTTGTCCATACACAGTGCATTATTACCTTTCAGATTTCCCCCAATCAGATTTATATTTATAAATCATTTGCATTCCTCGATTTTGAAGGTTACAGAGCTCAGCCATACATAACAATAGAAACAAGGAGCTGAGAACAGCCATGACACACCAGTGAGGGAATATGTCATTCCCATTTGTGAATTCTGGGCATTGTATTTTAGAATCACTATGCTTTTATGTTGGATGGGAGAACTATGGTTATATCTACGTCAGCAGGGAAGCCACTTGTTTTGGATTTGAGAGAGGGAGGCAATTAAAATGCCTGATTGCCATTTTTGGAGCAGCTTTTCTTTGGAAGAGAAGTCAGAGAATATTAAAATTCATAGAAAGACTCCATAAGGATTGGCAATTCTTATTTAAGAATGAACTACGAATTTTGAAGAGTTTTATGGTCATTATGCATCACTGCAAGAGGGAAGCCCCATTCATCTTTTCCTAGGGCAGCCTCGGAGCTGTAGGGATACCATTATTAGATGGCATTTACCCGGGTGAGGCAGAAAACCTCCTACCCCGAGGTTCGCCCTTGCCAACCAATCACAAAGCAGCCTGTGCTGAGTCCACACCCCCTGCCCTTATGGACCGAGGTATGGAATGTAATTGGCAGATAGTTGGGATTTTATGGGCGGGGTTTCTTGTCACTCTTCCTGGCTTTCCCTGCAGTTCCTTATTTGGTAGCTTTTGACAGAACTCTTCTTTCTTGCAGCTAAGCATCTTGACATACATTATTCATTAAGCCCTGGAGCTCAGGGAGAGAAAGATGCAGACTCTTAGATTTTTAGATATTCCTTTATCACATGGATGTTTTTTATTCAGAATAGTTTCTGAATTTTGTTCCATTCTGGAATTTTGCAAATGGCATATATTCAATGGGAAGACGGCTGGATGGGATCTAATGCCAGCCAGGCTTTCTAATGTGTACTTAATTAGCAAAAATCTTTAAAAACCCACACTCTGTGTGGCTTGGGGAGATTTGTTAAAGTACCAAGGTTTTGAAGATATATACATTTTAGAACTTACTGTGTATATATATAATCAATCAAAAATGCCTGAAGCAAACTATTTACTGTCAGTGTCTTGGGGCTACATAAAGGTAAGATTTATTTAGTCTTTGAAAACCCCTGATTACTCTGATTACATAACTGATAGTTATAACTAATTACAATGGAGTCTAAGCTTTCTAAGCAATTTTATATTCTTTCCTTACATGTGAACTAGGAAAAAAATACTTGTTTTTATTGGTCAAGATAAGATTTATACCTTTTATCAGTTGTAGTTTGCATGTTAAAATTGCTTTTATGATATGCAGTGGGTCTTCTGTTTGTCATGTGGTGTAGGTTTGAGTTGTGCTTTAAAATATTGAAGTTAATTAATTAAATTCACTGAAAATAAAGTATTGGGCCAGATAACACTGATTTATGGATTCCAGTTAGTATATAGAATTTATAGTTTGTAAAATTAATTTGTGGCTCTTTCTAAAAATCTGTGCTACTTTAACTTGCTGAAGAATTTTTTTTACCTTTGTGTATAAAGCTCTAGATGATGTTAAAAATTGACGTTACTTGACTACTGGAGTAATATTAAAATGAAAACTTGATTATCTACTTGTAAAACTGGAAGAACGTTTTTGTGATACTATTATTTTTATTCATCTTAAGAAATGAATTAATACCCTGAATTTAATAATATTGTATTCATGCTTGGCAGGCTTTTTGCCTGCCCTGTGACAATGGTAGCATTTGTAGATCTATCTCCATAATAGAAGCAGGAGGTAGAAAAACCATATTCAGTCCCAAATGAAGCATCACTTCATAAATTAATGTTTATCCTTGAATATTTGAGCCAATCACAACACATTTTTAAAGATTCATTTTCCATTACCTTAAGGATTTTCAGATTGAAATACTTTTTCATTTGCTTTGTTTCTTTCTTTTTGAGGGAAAATTTCCTTTTTACTGTTAAAATTTACCTGAATTCTGAGAAAACTAGAAAACTTATTTCAGTTTTGATTATTCAAATAATCATGATTCCTTACCTCCCTTTAAATCAATGGGTGGTTCAGATATTTAAAATTGTTTTAAATATATAGACTTTCATTATTTGAATTTTGCTAGCCATTTCTTGGCTAACAATTTTTTCAAAAATACAGGAAAGTGTAGAGGGCAATATAAGAAACCCCCATTACCCTCCCACCCTGGAATTTATCTCTCAGCTTTTAGTCAGCTCATAATTGATGCATTTTTGAATAGCTTCACATTTGTTTTATGATTATGAACAATACAACCAAGAATTTAAATACAGAATTTTAGTATTTATCTTTCTGAGGAAAATTATTCCTGGACAGCTTTGCTCATGTTTTAATAGTGTACCTTTAAAAACTTGTAAGAAGAGCAAATATAGATGTATTTGGTCTTATTATGCATTTTGAAAGATTTATTTTTATGCATTCAATGCAGTATTTATTTAAATAGCTTTTAATACTAATACCTACCAAACTTGTATGTCTCACAGTGTAGCATATTCAAATTATTTTTAGCATAATGGGGAAAAAAATAAGCATTTTCTTACTGTTCGACCTGTACTGCCTCCTTAAATATATATTAGGGAGATACGTGATATACCCCATAGCACACTGGCATGATGCAGTAGTACAAGGGACTACATTTAAGACTATTTTAATTTTGCTTTATTATTTTATTTTGCTTCCTGAATAATTTTAAATGCATAATGTAAATTGGAGAACTGCAGTTCTAAAAAGCAAAATACAGTATTTGGATTCAACTGCATCTTCACTTTCCTTTATGCCTTAAGTGCTGTACACAGACATTCTGATGCATAATGAGAACAAAGGAGTTGAAAGCCTTCACTTAGAAAGCCTCCTCTTTTTTCTTAGTTGCAACCGTAATTCTGTGTATTGTTTCAGACTATTTAGACCACGAACAATTAGAAATTCAGCAACAGAAAATATTTAGAGGTTACTTTAAAAAAATAACTAAATGCTTAATTAAATTGTTCTGCATTTTGCAACCAGTTCTTTTGAAAAGCAATTCTATATTTTGTTTTTTCTAAATCTGTTAATTGAAAAATATAATGGTGTTCTAGACAGAATACATCTTACTAGCTTTTGTAATCATTCCTTCCCCCTCATGGTAATTTTATATAGTTATCTTAACAAGTGTTATATAGTTATATTAAAAAGGGAGAAATTCTGCTTACATTTTAAAATGTTTATTGAATAGTCTAGTATTCCTTATTACATCTAGCTATATATACTCCAAAACCAATTTGTAAGATCAACTACCAGTTTTGGTAATTTTTGTGATTATTAATTTAGCTTCTTTGGACCAAAAGTTTTAAATTATTAGTAATAGCAAAAATGGAAAACAGTTTTAATTCCTTTTAGAAAATACTCTTATATTATAACTTAGTTGACTCTTTGAAAATTGTCTTTAGGAAATCCCCCATACTCCCTTCCTTGGGAATAGAGAGGGTTGTTTCAAATATTGTCTTTTATAATTCTGTTAAAATGAAATGTTGACTTCCGTGGAGCACCTTTCAAGAGTTGGCAGAGAAGTAGCTGTGTGATGAAGGGTTTCTCCAACCCATGGTTTTGTATTTTGAACAAAACAGGAAGGTAATCTGGGAATAATGTGTATCATGCAAAAATATGAACTGGAATATGCAGTATGTCATTTATTTGGTCTGGATAATAGCTAGATTCCTTTCACTGGCTTTTTTTCCCCCTTAGTTATCTGTACTAACTGGCTATTTTGATGAATTGTATAATAAACACCAGGAAAATTACACTTCATTCTTTATATTCTTCCAGAAAAATCCAATAATGTGTATAGTATATTTTCAGGTAGCATGCTCATTTTCTTGGGCATATGGCAGCATGTTCCTTATATGAGGTTGTGTGTACATGTTAGAAGATGGGCCTATGATAAACTGTGTCCCTATCTGCCTTTTTCAATCACCACTCCCCTGCCCCAAAGGCTTGTATCATTTTTTAGTTTCACTGAGAGAAGTGAAAGGTGGCCAGCAGTCTACCTCATGACCAGGTAGTTTTTAATAGCAACTTGTAGCTCACAACATGAACAATTTCAGGCCAAAGAAATATTTCATTGAATACATGTTTAGAATATTCAGCACTCTCTCTCTCTTTTTTGAACTTGCTTTGCCTAATCAGTAGATTTTTCCAAGGGTGAATTTCATCTATAAAGCAAGGATTTTCTTACCTCTGAGACATCATGCATGATATTATGGTTTTGAAACATAGCTATGGTTTCTCATATGAATACTGTCTTAAATTCCATTAAGAAATTGAAAGAAGGGAGCTAGCTATTCAAATATGTATTTTTATAATCATAACTATAGTCAAATCCTTTATCTGCCTGTCCTGCAATGATAAAATCAATTATTATTATAAAAGTCCCAAAAGTCAGGAGTCTTTCTGAGTGTAAGAAAGAGAGCCAGGAGAAGGAACTCAAATAATATTGATCACCTGCTATGTGTCAGGCTAAATATAAGACACTTTCTATGTTAGCTCATTTAATTATTTGGTGGCCCGTAATTTACTCAAGAAAATAGAACTTTGCAAAAATGGAGAGAAGACATTTTGAACATTATTACAGATGTCTCTGTGAATATTCTTAGAAAGCCTCCAATTTTATTTTTTCCCCATGGGTCATGATATATAATGCTAAAGGAACATAAACAGCAACCCATGTTTTGTATACTACATGATACCTATTGAAAAAATACATGGATACATACAAATGTAGAAAAAAGGCATAGAAGGAAATTTAGTTAATTAGCTATGGTTGTCTCTGAGCAGTAGGAATTTATATGATGTTTTTCTGTATAGTTTTCTAGATTTTCTATAGCACATGTGCATTTTATAATTAGAAGTTATAAAAATATATGAACAAAGGAAGTGAACTTTGTGTTCCTGAGTTTGAGAATAAACTCCCTGGGCCAGTAAATTGAGAAGCAGAATTTGTATTGGTCATGCCATTTTTTTGTTTTTGACTGCAGTAGAATGCAGATATGCATTTTTTGTATCCAACAGTCTATTGAAATTTTCATGGGAGTCTTCCTCTGTGCTTTGCAGTAATAGTTAATTTCTTATACCTAATCTAAATGGTCAATAAGATTGACTCTAGAAGTGATTTAGCAAACTATTGAGTAGGCTGTCTTTGTATGAATTACGCAGAGAAGCAAGATCTAAAAAAAAAAAAAATTCTAAATAAATTAATCAAATACTGCATAAGAATTACATTTCAGGAATTACTAAAAGATAAACCCCACTATTCACCTCCAGACTTAAATGAGAATTTATGGTGAAATTCAAAATTTTAAAGGCTACTAAAGATTAGAGGAAATGTGTTTGACATTTTTTGATCAAGTGTCTAATAGCAATTACTATATATATAGAAAAATGTATTGTTTATGTATGTTAAGAGAAATACTAAAAGCATATTAAAGGGCCTAGTTGGGCTGTTTTTAGAATCAAAGGAAGATGCATTAAGAGCAGCTGATGGGTGGGGAAGCATAAAATCTTGGAGAATTGTGGCTATTAGTAATGCGGTGTGATGGTGGTAGGTTAATTCCAATGTTTCTTTGAATAAAATAGGCACCGCATCAGTAAAATAAATTGTGAAGTAACCAAGTACAGTACTAAAAATTAACCTGTTTTGTATTCAGTGACTTGGGTTGGTGAGTTCCGTGGATGCTGAGAACCAATTAAAAACTGTACATTCCCTACTGGAAAAACTTAAAATGAAACATTATATACTATTTATTCAAATGCTATATAAAGTATAATGAACTATGTAATACGATACAATATGAATTTTATTTCTCCATTATTCTGGAAGAGTACTCAAATAAGTCAGTTTAGTTTTGCTTTGGAGTAAAAGATGAGATTTTAACCTCTGATCTGTATGTATATACATTTCTGCAAATGACAAATTAATTGATAAAAGTATACTGTATTTTATGTGGCAATTTTTATGTACTTATGAATTAGTTTTTTCTCTTCTCTAAATACTTTTCAAATTTTTTATTCCCTTTTTTACCCTTGATTCCCCTGATTTTCCCCTTAGTCCTTGGGTATCTAAATCTGTGCTGTCCAACATGATAGCCACTAGCCACATGTGACTATTTAAATTGAAAATAATTAAAATTAAATAAAATTCAAAATTCATTTTCTCACTCATATTAGCCACATTTTAAGTTCTTAATAGCCACATGTAGCTAGTGGCTACTGTAGTGGGCAGCACAGATTATGGTATTTTTCCATGATTGCAGAAAGTTCATCTGGATGACACAGATCTAAATTGTCAGGACAACTTGAAAATTCTTTGGGTATATCTTCCCGTGTCTGAGAATATGCTTATGTTATTTCTCTTAAATTTTCCTCTTCTATTATTTCATTTTACCTTTCTGTTTTTCAGTTTAAAAGGATGCTTAATCGGGAGCTCACCCATCTCTCTGAAATGAGTCGGTCTGGAAATCAAGTGTCAGAGTATATATCAAACACATTCTTAGGTGAGGATAACAATATGCAATTTAATATTTTTCTTTTGAGTTATTATTTGTCTTTGGACGGGGATAGGTGTGCCGGCTCATTTTAGAAGCCAAACAAGTGTTAGAAATTCTATTTGTTTTTGTTTATCATATTAATATTGTAATTTGATACTAGAAGCTTTAGAATCTAAGGTGACAAAGTATGTTTTTATCTTTTGGTTTTATTTAGGATTTTAGGGGATTCTCGGAACTCAAGTTGTACATTGCATTTTTTCATAGTACTAAACTGTATTTTTATTTTATTTTATTTTATTTTGACACACAGTCTTGCTCCATTGCCCTAGGTAGAGTGCAGTGACATCATCGTAGCTCACTGCAACCTCAAACTCTTGGGCTCAAGAGATCCTCCTGCCTCAGCTTCCTGAGTAGCTGGGACTACAGGGGAATGCCTTGATACCTGGCTAATTTTCCTATTTTTTGTAGAGATGGAACCTTATTCTTGTTCAGGCTGATCTCAAACTCCTGAGCTAAAGCAGTCCTCTCTCCTTGGCCTCCCAGAGTGCTAGGATTACAGCACCCAGCTGAGCCACCACACCCAGTCAATAATACTAAACTGTAAAATATATTTTACAGAAAGATCTATTCATATAGTCAACAAATTCTTGTTAAATGCTAGCCGTTGCTAGATAATAGATATTTAATGATAAATTAGAAATGGTCCCTGTTGACAGGCTAATGGACACTAAGCCTGGTAAGCTGTTGGGCAGATACAATAGAGTGGCTAAAGAAAAGTTTGCTGATAATAGCTGTGAGTGTGGTATCTTGGGACAACCCTCCTACTCCATCCACAGAAAGAAATTGCAATAAGTAAAAGTCAGCAATTTGAACATATCCTTGATTTGGATTTACTTTGCAAACAAAAGTGTCATAATATCTCATTAGCATATTCATTAAACATTTATCAAACACATACTGTGTGTGAGGATGTGTTAGGGTTGCTCACTGCCTTGAAATAGTGGATGAATGTACCAAGACATCTTAAGTCTTCTACTACAGAAAACAATTAGCATATGTGCATATTCACTATCATATATTTGAGATTCTTTGTTACCCATAAAAACCTGGTTATATCATAACCCTTATCTCACAGTAATATAGAAATAAAAAGTAGTAGAATTAATCCAAGTCATTCAAAAATGTTATTTCAGATCCCATAGTATGACCCATTTCAGTTAGCTTATACACTTCTGGGTTTTATGGCATTTGTGTCTGAAGTTTCTACCGTTTCAAAGTACATGTTGAAACTGGAGGCCTTAGTCAGCAAGAACAGTTTTCAAGCCACTAAGTGAATTTCAAATAGTAATGGAATTGATAAACAGTGGAAATAACCACCCGTTTTGTTTTCTCTGAGTCTGTTTTCATAGTAAGTGTTGCAAAATTTTTTATTAGGACATTCTATCAAAGAGATAACCACTGAATGTATTTGTTATTACTTGTTTAGTGGAATTTATATGCTTAATTTTGTGTTTAACGATATCAAATTAAATCCACATCAAATTAAAACAATTTTCCAAAAGGAAAAGTTTTACTTGGAAACATTTCCTGAAATATATAATAATCAATTACAATCAAAACTGCTATGCATGTTATGGTTTAAAAAAAGATAGAATTAATAATAAATATACAACATTTTCTAAATTTCTCAAGATAAGCAACATGAAGTGGAAATTCCTTGTCCAACTCAGAAGGAAAAGGAGAAAAAGAAAAGGCCAATGTCTCAGATCAGTGGAGTCAAGAAACTGATGCACAGCTCTAGTCTGACTAATTCAAGTATCCCAAGGTTTGGAGTTAAAACTGAACAAGAAGATGTCCTTGCCAAGGTATGATTTCAGAGATCATGATCATAAACAAGCAGTGATGTCTTTTCATGAGTTTTGGTTCCTTCTCTCTTACATAGATGGAAAAGTTTATTAATTTGTGGGGGATTTTTTGAAGATGGAAAAATACTTTATAAAACTCTTTCTAAAGTATTTAGATTTTAGTAATACATAGATTTAAACATGTGATTTGGTATAGATGTTTCTTATTTTTTTGCATCTTCATTTGATTGACCTTAAAGAGTTGGAAGTCTATTATGTCTTCAGGGTTTTAGGAGTCTAGTTAAGATTTCATGAATAGATTTTAGCCATTGAAGAAAAGCTTTGAGATTGATATTCAAAGTACATAAATATGTTGTATTGTCAGAGTCATAACATTAGGCAAATACTATTCTGTTTTCAGTACATTTATGTGAATTTGCTAAAAGTTTGTCTGTTCTTATGTGGTACATCCATTCATTTGAAATGAATCATTGTTTAAAAAAATCTAACCATCTTTACATTCAAGTCAGTAATCTTTAAACAATTGTATTTGTTGATTCATATTCTACTTCTACTTTCTAATGTTTTGATATTGTTTTTTTAACCCCAGGAACTGGAGGATGTGAACAAGTGGGGTCTTCATGTTTTCAGAATAGCAGAGTTGTCTGGTAACCGGCCTCTGACTGTTATCATGCACACCATTTTTCAGGTAATGTGGTTGAGTTCTAACATAATTCTTTTATTCAGGAACTTAATATGCAGTCTGTGGATTGTGCTTGCCTCTTATCTTCTTTGCTACTCTTCTTCTTTACTTATTTACTCCTTTGCCAAGGGACAAATAAAGATACAGAAAAGGTGGAACACAAATAGATCAGTTTTACTTTTTTGCATTGAAGAAAAAGATGTGATGTAGGGGAAATTGAAGCAGTTCACTAAAATAATAGTTAAAAAATCATCTTCATGACACTGACTTCCATAGAGAATGAAGTACTAACTTTAAAAAATGAATAAGCCCCTTGCTGCCTTACCCTAAACAGCAGTCACTTTCTTATGTCCAGCTGTCTTCTCTATATCCTTTTCTCACCCTTGTTGAACCTTCGTCCCAGCTCAGGGTGGGATTTAAATGAGAAGTTGAGGCTGTTGTAGATACTTTGGGACTGCTGGAATGGGAAACTCCAGCCCTGGAGAGAATGTTGAGTTTCAGTTGATGTGATCCAGTGGCTTAGTCATTGACACTTGATGGAAGCTGGCTTCACAGTGATGAGACATAGAAACTTACGTAGTCGGAAGCTCATTCCTACACCGTACAGTGTGGGTATAGCACTGTTGGGCTCCAGGGGGACAGAAGACAACCCAATTCTGGTTTTGTTCCTCAGTCCCTGGATCTTTCCAAAGGTTTCCATTTCCCTCACTAGACATGTGAGAGTGCAGTTGCCATGTCTGGGTTAACCTCAGGCAACGCTGGTGTGTGATTCTTTTTTAACACTATGGAAAATTTTTTTATATAAGAGGATTTCTTTTCCTACAGGAACGGGATTTATTAAAAACATTTAAAATTCCAGTAGATACTTTAATTACGTATCTTATGACTCTCGAAGACCATTACCATGCTGATGTGGCCTATCACAACAATATCCATGCTGCAGATGTTGTCCAGTCTACTCATGTCCTGTTATCTACACCTGCTTTGGAGGTAAATCTGTTTTCTGAAATTTCAAGAACACTAACTTTCTACTCATAAAGCCTCTTAAACTTTTATACTCAAGGGCTTTCAGTGAGGAAAATAATTGGCTTTATTGGAAGTACATGGGCTTACAGGAGAAAAAAAACTGTTGTTATAGTTAATGAACAGTGAAGTCTTAGATGAATTTTGCCTGTGAAAGTTGGTCAGTGATTTAGTGATTCATATGTTTCTGATATTGCTTCTTTGAAATTACCCAGTGGACATTTCATAAAGCACATCTGGCTTATTCACTTTTGGTTAGTTTGTTTTCTTGAAATGCAGTCTGATGGCTTTTGCAGTTGTAGGTCAAAGGATGACTATTTTATAAAATATAAGCAAATGCATTGATTTTTTTCATAGAATTTTTTAGGAGGAAACACTTCTTTAATTTTTCCAAATCCTAAGAAGTTGTTCCATTAAGTGTTTACTAAAGCAATTTGATTTCCTTAATCATTTGGGGGAAAGATAATCTTTTGCTAATATAATTTATAGTTCAGATTGTTTTCATTATAAAATTATGTTAATGCCTGGTCATTTGGGTGAGTGGTTCTCAATTAGAAATGATTTATCTCCCCTTTTTCCCCACCCCCAACCCCCAGGGACATTTGGCAATGTCTGGAGACATTTTTAGTTGTCACAACTGTCACATTTTTAGTTATACATGATACTGACATCTTGTGGGTAGAGGCCAGGAATCCTGCTAAAAATCCTACAATGTACAAGACAGCCTCCCACCCAAGAGTTATCTGACCCAAAATGTCAAAAGTGCTGAAGTTGAGAAACCCTAGTTTGGATAAAAGAAAAGGAAATAATTACTCATATCTTATTAATTGTATGTACATTTTAGAATATTCTTAAACATATTGAATACTTATAAAATAATCTATTATTTTCTTTAAAAAATAATTTCAGACAGCATTTATGTTTTATAAAATATTATCAATGGACAAGGTTTGATCATGAGATATAATAAAATCAGATAAAGTATTTTCTTCCAGGATTACACTTAAAAAGTTTATGAATAGCTCATTATCTAAAAGATTCTTCCTGAGACATTGTGATAACTTTATTTTGCTTTCCACCTAAATTCTGTGAAGTTACTTCTCATTTGTTTGTACTTTTAATTCATATAGTTATAGAATAGTAATGTTATCTATATTCTTCTGATTTTTCCAGGCTGTGTTTACAGATTTGGAGATTCTTGCAGCAATTTTTGCCAGTGCAATACATGATGTAGATCATCCTGGTGTGTCAAATCAATTTCTGATCAATACAAGTAAGTAAAGTTTATTCATTTTGACAGAACACATTTTTCCTTTGTACATTTTAGAATGACTGAAGGTCTTTATAAGCTCAGATATTTCCAAAACCATAATGTCCTTTTGAGATATGTAAATGTGTGTTTTAATGATAGTGTATACTAATGTAACTTAGCCCTGAAATTCTGTTATTATATTCGATGAGGCATATGATGTTTGAAAAACATGTGTTCCAGTACTTCTCTAAAAAAAAAAATAATATTGCCATGTTACTAGGCAAGGGTAATGAAAAGTGAAAGTGTGCAGAAAGATTTAGATAGCGGTATTGCCCTAAAGTTTTTTGTTTATTTTTTTTTTTGAGACGGAGTCTCACTCTGTTGCCCGGGCTAGAGTGGCGTGGCGTCAGCCTAGCTCACAGCAACCTCAGACTCCTGGGCTCAAGCGATTCTTCTGCCTCAGCCTCCCAAGTAGCTGGAACTACAGGCATGCGCCACCATGCCCAGCTAATTTTTTCTATATATTTTAGTTGGCCAATTAATTTGTTTCTATTTTTAGTAGAGACGGGGTCTCGCTCTTGCTCAGGCTGGTCTCGAACTCCTGAACTCAAACGATCCACCCGTCTCAGCCTCCCAGAGTGCTAGGATTACAGGCATGAGCCACCACGCCCGGCCTTGCCCTTAAAGTTTTAAATAAAAAAAGAAAACATTGTGAGAATTAATGTTAAAACTTCCTTACTTTATGTAGGTTTGTCATTTAATCCTCTTCAGAGATCATAGCTTCCCTTTCTCCTCTGTCGCCATGACTAGCCCTATTCTTTCCTTTTTAAATCTCCTAATGAAGCTAGCAGGCATTCTATCTTAATTCAATATTTTTTTTAATCATTAAATTTTTTTATCATTGGTGATAACTCACCATATAAAAAGTCATCACTGAATTTGGAAATGTAAGGAATGATATTGACTGTTTAATATCGAATATCTCTGGCACACAGCTGCACAGAAATCCTCTGTAGGGAATGTTTAGGTAATGCCTGAGCTATGCCTTTATAAAGAGGTTTAGGTTAACAAAAGTTCTATTTGGAACTTGAAGTTAACTGGTAAATGATTTAAATGAACTATGACTTAATTCCCTCCCCCTGTGGTAGATTAATGTAAATTCACTTTTATATATGAAAAAATAAAATGCAAAGTTGGTGAAAATGTTTTTTCATGTTAAGAATCTCCCTTTTTTTTCTGCTTGAGTCTGGATAGCAGCCTTCTCATGCCCTGTAGCAGCCTAGCTGTAAAATTATCTATGAATTCACCATTCATTCCCTATACTCTGCTATAAGCAGATTTAAAGAAAGAACTTAAATGTAACTTTACTTTGAGAAATGAACTCAGACCTTTAGGATTATTTAGATCTATTTTTATATCTTTTAATAGCCTCTGGACTACCCTATAGCAAAATGTATGTATGCTAGTGACTAACCCAAGTAGAGGAGGATAATAAAAGCCAGCCTTTCCTGAGATGTGTGATTAGTCAGGTACCTTTTAGAAGTTGAGATTAGGAACTTATTTATCCATATTAGACAGGATGACATTTCATGGCCCAGCTACCCTGTGAGGACATATAGTGGGGCACTTCAAGGACACATCAAAGCATACATATAAATATTAACACTCATTGGATGCCACTCCTCGGTTGTGTCAGTGGTGAGGTTTGTCTGTCCTTTCTGAGAAGAACAGGAAAGTCATATAGTACAACGAACACTGGTACTTCTCATGATCCTGGCCTGCTTTACTATTTTAATGCCTATGTGTGCCTTGATATGTTCCTAATTTTATAAATTTCTAACAAATACATAAAGTGTATGTCTTAATCCAACTTTTGGCTTTAAGAAACATTTTTTTTTCTTGGTAACACCAAACGTTGTGTTTGGTATGTTTTCTTTGCATTCTATTATACACTATATTATATGTTCCCTTATTACAGAAATAGAACTAAGGATAGAGAACAAATTAAGACAACTGATAGTAAAGTCACTGTCTTCCAAGTACTCTGATAAACTTTTATAAGGATAATGAGGACCCACTCTGTTCTTCTTTCTTGTGAATCCTCTAGGCTTAGGCTAGCACCTGGAGGTACATCCGGGTCCCTGTGGAGTCTGTCATTTAAGCCAGCAAGGCCTCAGTCCACAGATGAATCTGATGCACTCTGACGTTTGAGAGCCACTGAAATAGTGGAGAAATTTGGGGGATGATTATAAATACAAGAAGAGTGGCCAAGGATGTCTGTTTAAGGTCATTTTGCTAGTGACATGCCTGGGGCAGAAGGAGAGCTAATCCTGCTTCTGAACAGTCTTTGTTATTTAGTGGTGTTATGATGATCTCCTCTCTGTGGGACCAGAGCAACACAGGGAAGTTCAGTTTCCAGAGAGGCTTTTGGTTGCTAGTGGTTTTTTTTTTGAGGGTAGGGTATGCTGAGGCTGTTATTCCTGAGAGAATGAATCAGTGGTGTCATTTGGTACATGAAAGTATCCCAAGGCTGGTGAAAGCCCCCAGGCATTATCAGAATTACTGCCTTAGTTTGCTTTTGACTAGGGATCCTGAGAGCTAGAATGTTTTTTTCAGGACCCAGAAGAGCCTGAGCAGCCAGTAGCACAAATAAATTTTATCTTCACAGCATGCAATAAATGAGGCCTTCTGATAACTGGCAAATTTGTAATAAGAAGGTTTGTTAAAATACTCTATCAAAATTATATGTTTTAGTTTATAGTAAGCCCTTTTTAAAAATAGACTTAAGTGTAATTTCTCTGACTTCCGTGGATGGATTGAGAATCCATGAGTTGAACCAGCACACTCTTCAGCTCTTGCCATGGAGCTGCAACTGCCAACCTGTCCAAAACCAAAAGTTAAGTCTGTATTTCTTATAATAAAGAATTCTAATCATCAAATTGATAAGCCCATAGTTGGGAAGTTACCTGTCATTTTAAGGAGGCTACTGAGGCACTGCAAGGTTTGGGGTCGTGTCCTGGGTTAAATGGCTGATACAGAGGGGGCGCCAGGGGCTCACCAGGCTGGTTCCCAGTCCAGTTATGCCCCTGCTTGTATCATAGTTTTTGTTAGTTATTTCACTTGTGTTAGTTTTAGGTGCCAAATGATTCGATACTAATTTTATTTACATTGCTTATTAGCATGCTGGAGGTTATGAAAGCAAAGAGATCATTTCTACTTGGTAGAGTTGGTTAAGCTTTAATAAATGATTTGGGAGTGAGGGGGAATGTGAACAGGATTTAGATAAACTGAAATTCCAGTAGGAAGCTGCCTAAGTCTTTTTTAAGCATATAAATAAATCCATAAAATATAAATAGCATCGTAAAGTTTTGAATATAACATGCTAGAGTTCACTTAACTTTATAGCTTTATTTTCTGAAAAAGTAGAACAGTGTCAAAAGTACAAAATATATATAGCATTAAATTTTACCTGGAAAACAAATCATCTTTGTTTGTGGCAAAGATGCCTAAGTTTGGGGGGGAAACATTTATTCATATGGTCATATGGACATATGCATTTAATCTATTTCTAAAAGTGCTCTTTGTCAAGCAGATAAGTAGAAATATATATGGAATTTACCTTTTTTATGTATCAAAGTGTGGTAAATTTGAGATTTCACCCCATGTTTGTCTTATTATAGAGCACATATCCTTTTTTCAGCTTTAAAACCTTTAAAAATGTATATTTAATTAAACTTTTATAAAATGAATATGTTCATTGTAAAATAAAACGGAAACAACATGGAAAATGAAGAAGAAAATAAAAATCACCTGAAAATTTTCCCTCAAAGGTGACAATTTTGGTGACTATCATTTCAGACTTGTCTGTAGGTACCTATGTATATACAAGCATACAATTTTAAGATATATTTTTAAAAATCATACTTTAGTTCTCAATGCAAAGAAATTATAAATATGTATACCTATTGTGTATCAGTTTAAAAAATCATACTGTAGATGTTTTCCTGTTTCTGTATACTCAGTAACCTGTTTCAGATGTGTTCCCTATTAAAGATAATTCCATTAACTTATCCACTGTTGGGAGATATTAAGTTGTCCATTTTTCTTTTGCTTATATTGCTTTGAACTTAATGTGATAACTTTAGAGTTTAATTTTTTCTTTTACATTTGATATATATTGTTTCAGTGGCCCTTTAGAAAGCTTATAACCAATTTACATTTCCACCAGGAATATGCCCTTTCCCCCACACTCTTGCCAGCTCTGGGTCTTGTCAGGCTTTTAAACAATTCAAGATTTTAAATTTGATTGGTAAAAATTTTGAATTTGTTTTTATTTTGCAGAGCTCTTGCCATTACTTCCTCATTATTTAAAAGTATCGTTTGGTAATAAGCAATTTAAATTTTTTAAAAAAATCTACTTAATAATATAATCAACAAGTATTTATTGTTACCCACTACTTGCCCTCAGTGTATGAGATACTGCAAGAGCATTAAAGCAGGAAGAAGCAGCTCTTTGCCCTCCAGGGGCTTAATGTCTAAGAGGGTGCTGTGGTTACTTTTGTATGTCAACTTGACTGGGTTGGGGGATGCCCAGATTGCTGATAAAACATTAGTCTGGGTGTTTCTGTCAGGATATATCTGGAAGAAATTTGCCTTTGAATCAGTAGACTAAATAAAGAAGATTGCTCTCATTGTGTTGGGAGGCATTATCCAATACACAGAGGACCCTAAATAGAAGAATAGAACACAAAATGGGAGGAGTAGAAAATTCTCTCTCTCTATTGAAGCTGGAATAGCGTCCTCTGCTACTCTCATGCATCTGTGTTGCTGGTTCTTGTGCCTTCAGACTGGGACTGAATTATACCATTGGCTTTCTTGGTTTTTCAGCTTACAGACTGTAGATCATGAAATTTCCTGGCCTTCATAATCACCTCAGACAGTTCCTTTAATAAATATATATTATATTGGTTCTGCTTCTCTGGAGAAGTGCGACAAGTACAGTTTTTGGTACTAAGAGTCATTCTGCAGGAACAGAATTTTAAGGATGAGTTTTTTGAATTGGTTCTGGGGCTTCTGAAATGAAGTTTCTCATCTGATTAAAATTTAAAGACACTAAAATTCTATTTCCAGTAGTAAAAAAGAGCACCTGTAGTCTCTGGTGTGAACTTGCTTATAGAGAGATATGCAATATATCTGTACTGGATACTTGTAAAAATTAACCACTTATAAGAAGCAAAGAACTAAGTGATTCCGTATATGATGTTTTTAAACATTTTTTTAGGAAACTAAGAAATATAATGATTTTGGTTTATTTCTCCTGATTTGACTAGAACAAGTGTTAAAAGAAAAAGATGAGGCCGGGCGCGGTGGCTCACGCCTATAATCCTAGCACTCTGGGAGGCCGAGGCGGGCAGATCGCTCAAGGTCAGGAGTTCGAAACCGGCCTGAGCAAGAGCAAGACCCCGTCTCTACTAAAAATAGAAAGAAATTAATTGGCCAGCTAAAAATATATAGAAAAAAAATAATTAGCCGGGCATGATGGCGCATGCCTGTAGTCCTAGCTACTCGGGAGGCTGAGGCAGTAGGATCACTTGAGCCCAGGAGTTTGAGGTTGCTGTGAGCTAGGCTGATGCCACGGCACTCACTCT